>OZ038496.1:103421645-103481645 GCA_964036315.1 Acanthosepion esculentum
ATGGCAACCGGTCTAGGGATGTTAACCTACTGCGGGAAAAAAACTGCCTCGTCAGTCATGTGTCGAAATTATATGATCGGCTAAGCATGTATCACGCATGGCACACAACTGACAACTGAATCAAGAGAAATAAGAAAATATGTTATACAGGAAAAAAAAGAAGAAAATACATAAATTATTAAATTTCTATGAAAGCCTGGCTAGAGATTTAGCAACCATTGCACAGAAAGAAAAATTTAAAAAAATATAGTTAAATCTCATTCTCCTTATGTTAAATTGAACGCCCACGATGTCATTTACGGCACAAAAAAGTCTTCTCTGACGAAACACTCATGCCTATACAAAATTGGAAATTGACTATACAATCGTAAAAGATTTTAGCAAATGCTGCAAAATATCCCAATCTGGAAGAACACCATTAACTTCTCCTTCACTACACATGCCTTAATTCTCGAAATTATCTATTCTGTAATCTTGTCATCCTTCTTAATTAATTTAAAAGACAATTTCTTTTATTGTAAAGTATTTGCTTGTCAGTTGAAATAACACAGAAAAATAAAATAAAAATATCTCTATTCAATGTTTTGTTCTTTTCTGCATTTATTTGAGACCTTCAAGCGTTTCGTTCTACAACTTTTGTTCCAGAGAATTTGCATCTTGAGGGAAATATATTATATGCTTACCTAAAAAACGAATATCAGGAAAATTCTGACATTTTGCACTCATTGCAGGATAATGCAAAGACATTCCTGTTTCGAAAGACATCTTGAGGCATGCTCATTCGGAATTCTAAACACACACAACAAAAAACTACGAATGGAAAGATGATTTATTTATTTTAATGGAATTGAGAAGAAACTTACTTTGCTTCAGGTGTCTGTTGTTTGATCAAAAAGATTTCTGCCCTTCTGGAAGAAAAGAAACAGAGACACTGAACTAAGAATTAAAAAGCAACAAGAAAGGCAATAGGAAAAATAAATTAATCATTGTCGACCTCAACAAAGACAAGTAATAAATCGTTACAAGAAGATTCGATGCATAAGGCAAAAAACAATAATATTTTTATTAGGCTGTGATTTTTATTAGAGGAGGAATATCAATAAAGATCATCTGTTGGATTACATCTCAAGACTTTGATCTACTTAAACGCTAGTAAGTATAGAATATGGCATATACCTTCCCTTAATCGGAAGGACATAGATGTTTCTCAATAATGAGGTAATGCTTATAACTAAAAGCAGTTTCTTTTAAAGATTTTATCAATTGGTAACAAATAAGCCCAGGCAAAATTATTTTATAGAGAAATAAAATTGCACAAAAGAAAATATATGAAAAGTTAAATTTTTCGAATTGGTTTTGATAGGTTCTCATACAGACCCATTTCACAAAATCAGTATTTCAATGACTAAATATGAGAAATTCTTAGACTCCAATCTAACCATACATTCAGTGTCCAGAGCTTATACAAAGTTTAACCTAAACTTAGTAAATAACGACATTAGTATTCTCTTTGTTAAAGGAGTTCAAACTCCATTTGAAAATCCATGGCAAACTATGAAAGATAGAATTTATCCACTAAACTAATTGACTTTTTTTCCCATGTTTTAAGATAAGACGTTTAGCCATCTTGACACCATTTGTCGTAAGAATCACTGACAACTTCTTTTCAGTTATTCAGCTAGAAAAAGAACAGGTTAAAATCGTATTGTGTAAGACCTACAGTCTTGCCAACTCTTGGAAATTAACCTGAAATGAAAACAGTATTAATACCTGACGATGAAGGAGTGAATTTCCTCGAAAGTACTTGTCACAGAACATCTAATACATCTCATAATTTTGAAAAAATGGATCGCGTCATTCAGAGTGATGTTAGTAAGTTAATATTTTATTAATCTGTAAGCGAAGTGATTTCGTCATTAATTACATTAACTTTGCTGATTAATTCTTTGGATGATTACTTCTTTATTATATATATATATATATATTTGCACATATATATATGTATATATACATATATATATATATATATATATATATATATATATATATATATATATATGTGTGTGTGTGTGTGTGTGTGTGTGTGTGTGTAAATAATATATTTATTCTAAAGTTAAACATTCAATGTGTTTCGATATACTGCAAAAGTAGGTATACAATAAGTATTATAACATTATTTTATTGTTGTATAATATATGTAGGCATAATCAATACATTTTTGTGCACACGTTTTGTTTTGTATTACTACATATCTATTTTAGCATCTTCATGTATAATTGACAATTACCAGGTAAAATAATTTACTGTCAAGGTGCAATTCAAAATAAAATATAAATAAAAGTAAAATTATTCAAGGACACTGATTTCATAGTTTATTGTTTGTTTCGTTACCCAAGCGATTAGTTCGTAACCCTTCACAAGCGGTCGACAAAATTCTTTTGAAATTTTCACCAACTCTTGTAAACTAACTTTAGATTATTTTACATTTCTGAGGTTCCACTGATTAATTCGATCTGTCAATGCGTGTCATGAATTTTTAATTGTCTCCAATCCACTTCCCTTGACCACTCCGAACAGATCTTTTCTTCAGCTCCATAATTATCTAAGTGAAGCTATTTCACGGAAGATAACAAATTAGTTTCCAAAATATTCTGATGCTTCAGGAAATTCATGGTTTCTTCAATAACTTAATTCTTATCCCGTACCATTGAAAAAAAACATTTCTCATACGATCACCGAAGTTAAGCAATCTAAAGACTTAGATGGTTGACTGCTTGGGAATACCAGATGCTGTGCGGGTGGTGTAAAGGAAAAGGGCACGGAATTGGATATCGGAGTTCCAATTCTAGTCGAGTTCATTATATTCACTTACTCGCAAATACTCTTAGGAAAGCTATGAATTCACCTCTTCGCCCGTAGCTATGGGCAGTAAGCCTTGTATCAATAAATAATTATTATTTTAAAAAAAGATTGTCTTTAAATAACCTGAAAAAGGTTGTCAAACCGTAAAAAAATGAATCGATTAATCGAAGAGAAATAAAAAATCTACATTTTAAAGGTGAAAATGTTTATGTTTAAATTGTAGGTCATGTCTTTTAGATCATTTTAGATCTTTAGATGTGGAAAACTGCGTTCTAAGAAAAAGTCACTTATTACTTTGACCACTCAAAGAGCGTTCTTTCAAAAATTAGTAGTCTTCACTAAATTCTGATGGCGGAACCTCACTGGAGAATCCTGGCGACTTAATTTTTTCACAAACGGGTCTTCAATAGCATGAAATTTTAAGGCATTTTCGTAGAATTTATAACTAATCATTTAGCAATCGATCTCCCAGCGGCTCTTAAGTCGGTTGAGATATCTTAAAATCCTTTTGTATTAACATTCGATTTGCTTTTACTTTTGTTGGCTTTGTTTCAGTTGATCGTGAATAAACTTTTCGAGGAGTGCTAGTATACGGATAGTTTTTGGTGGTGCTATACTTCTTTCACTTCCGATTAAGTGAATCCTGGATAGTAACAAAGACATTTAACATCTTGCCAATGGCTCGGCAGCTCAAACCTTTGTTTTGCTGCATAAGTAATCATTCCTTCTTTAGTTGGAAGATTCTTTACTATACTGAAGTTTCTATGCAGAGGAAGAAAAGTCTACAAGTGCTTTTCTTACAGAAAAAAATTACATTTTTAATTGCATTATAATATTGTAAACTGCTATTTTTGAAAATACTTTATTTGGCAATTGTTCTTCAATTTCATGTCATTTATGGCTTTTAATAAATGTATTTTTTGTTATTTCTCCTAAACTATAGAAATATATTAAACCAAAACGGAAGGACGAGCAAGGATGAGAAAAAATATTCTTCTTCAATGTGACGTGTCCCTTAAGGACGTTGGCGACCATGGCTCTCCACAATTCCCTGTGCTTTGTGGCTCTTAATAAATGTTGTCTTTTTGTTATCTCTCCTCAACTATAGAAATATATTAAACCAAAGAGGAAGGGCGAGAAAGAATGAGAAAAATATTCTTCTGTCTGCTGTGTCCCTTCAGGACATAGGCGATCACGTCTCTCAAACATTTACTGTCTTTTGTGGTTCCTCGTAAAGTTTGTCTTTTTGTTAACTCTCCTAAACCTTGTTCTGTCATCGATTTATTTAAGCTCGTTCGGTAGCCGTGTTTTCTTTTGTCTTTCTTGCTTTTAATCTGCCCTCTGAGTATCCAAATTCCATGACCTCTTTCTTCATTATGGCTTCTAAAAATTTGAAACCTTTCGTTCTGATGCCAATTAAAATTGTGTTTTTTGCTTCTATTTTCTCTACAAATTTGTTGTTGCTGACATTTTCAGACCAATATATTCTCAGTATCTTTCCTTGGAACCACACCTTTTGTCTCTTCATCGTCTGTGGAAAGATTTTCCAGCATTCATTATTATACAGGAAGGCTGATTTTACGTAACAGTCCAGTATTATTATCTTTTTATTTTAAATAAAATTTTCCTATTTCTTTATACTTTACTTAACTTTTGAAAGCTATCTTTGGCTATCCTAATGCGCCTTCGGATTTCAGTGTTATACTTTCCATCGTGTGTTAAAGCACTTGCTAGATATTTAAATTGTTGCACTTGTTTGATTTTGGCATCTCCAGTTTGTACTTTGCATGTTGGGCTATTTCTTAGCTGACAACCATGGATTCTGTCTTCTTGCAATTTAAGTTTATTCCTTTCTTCTAACTTTTATTCACTACCTTCTGTAGAAATTTTCATAGTTTCCTTTCTGTGTCTGCTATAAACACTGTGTTATCTTCATATCTGATGCTGTTTGTGGCCCAATAATGTATCCTGGTAGGAATTATAATTCTCTCCAAACTAGCTTCGATTTACAGGCTGAATAGTTCAAGTAATGCGCACCACAGCGAATCAAGTGATAAGAAACCTAAATTAAATTGCATTTTCTGTTTTTCATTAGTGTTGTATAAAAGTGTCGTTGCCAACACTGATCTGAAACTAGATCGCCTGTAAGTAACACGGGCGATTCCATTATTAAGTAGATCACGTGATCATAGAGGAAGTAAATAAATAGGAAGTAGCGTGATGACTATACAATTACTCTTCTTGTCTATTGGTAGACGTTCACTCCCTCTACTCTACTACTATACGGATTACGATTATCTTTTGATCATTATACTATTTGGCGATTACTACTTGGACAAGTATTACTAGTGCGGATATGATTGGAAGGCGTTACTACTAGTACCGTCGTCTATGATGTCTCGTATATAACGGGCATTCTTGAAAGTGATAACAAGATTTCGCATGACGTAACAAAAGTGACAAGCGAAACCGTCCAACATTGCAAAATTTTACATTCTCCGATTAATCTGAACTGACTGAATACTTCGTTATATCTTAGATATTTAACTCGCATTGCAGAGACATCCATGATTGCTTCTTATACTCTTCGGATTAGTGGCATGACAGTCAACTTCAGTTTCCAGAGTTTACGCTATCTGTCCATCATATTTCTTAAGTCTAGCTAAAAACAGCGTAATGTTAAATATCTATAAAAGAAGAGTAGCAAGAATGCATTTCAAAAATTTAACAAAATCTTGGCGGATCTTAAAAGTCAGTTTTTGAAAACGTTACTTCATCCCGAACAACAAAGAATATAAGGAAATATAGCTATCAACCAATATTCCTGTCAATTATCAATCAACTCCAAATTAATACAGCAAAAAGCGGCATCGATCGAATGTACAGCATTGGTTAGATTGGATTTGCAAGATTATTTTTATTAATTAATTCTTCGTGTCAAGGTGTCCTTATTCAGAAGGTCTTATTAATTGTTTTTCATTTTCACAAGAGAGTGGCACACAGTGAGGATATAATTCTCGCCAATAGGAATGGTATGTGACACTACCTTGTGAACTCCTCTCCCACAGCGTCCCATTTTTTCTTCTTTCCATTACACAATTTGATTTGCCATAATGAAGACATCAAATTGTTTACAAGAGTGTTCAATTTACCAGATTGGATTTCCTGGTCTTAAGAATCGGCGTGGACTTAAAAAGTGGGAAATATTTCAATTTGTTTTCTTCGAAGAAACAAAAATACACACACACAGATACACGCTTTGATGAGTGAGGTTATACGTTTTGTTTATCGATTATCGTGTGTTGCTGGGAGACGTGGTATTTTTTATCATTCATGTAAGATGCTAATAGTCGCGTTTGGCCTCAAAATTTCTTTACTTTTACGGGTCAAGTCATTGGCCGAGGGAAAGCCATTTCTTTTCTGTAATATATCCTAAATAGACTTGTCTTGTCCGAAAAGAAATAACCATTTAAATTATTGATGTTGAGATAAATAGATAAATAGATAGATAGACATAAAAAGGCTGAGATAGATAGATAGATAGATAGATAGATAGATAGATAGATAGATAGATAGATAGATAGATAGATAGATAGATAGATAGATATGAACAGGCTGAGATAGATAGATAGATAGATAGATAGATAGATAGATAGATAGATAGATAGATAAAGGATTGGGATAGATAGATAGATAGATAGATAGATAGATAGATAGATAGATAGTGTTGTGGGGCAGACCCTTTTACACGAGATGGACTCGTCCAAAGTATACTTATACTGACAGAGAGAATACCTGCGGGTTGAGATACGTTGAGTCAGGGTGAGAGATACGGAGACAGTACACAGGGTGTTCTCAGAGAGTTATACGAGAGTCCTGCGAGAAAGATAATTACGGCTTCACTTACAGAGACTTGTACATATACTTTCTACTAACCCGCATTCCTGGACTACTAATCTTCACTTCAAGTCTGTATTCTTACGTTTAATACACTTATTTTTCTATCTCAATTACTGGTGTTGTTTATTTATTTGTGGGAAGATTTCCATTCCCGGAATCCACAACAACATGCCGACAAAGATTTGGGATCCACATGACAAAAGAAATTCTCTCTCGTCAACATAACAACTTGACGACAAAGGGTACGGACGTACAAAAAAAAATGTGCTCGCCAACACAATAACGGAAATTTGAGAGTGACGTCGACCACAATAACTTGGCGACAAGACTCGAAGGAACTCACACTGAGAACTACAAATTAACGACGAATATAGAAGAACTTACATATGACATAGAAAGAAAAATTTCGTCACTCCCTAAAAAATGGAAGATTTTTTAAAAAGCAATGCTTGAGTTTATAAGAAGTGAAGAAAGACAAATGCAACTCCAGGAATTAATATTAAAAGTAACGGTTAACGCACAACAAAAGAATATCGAAGAAGAGGTAACTTTTTCTCAAGACGCAGTTTGGAACACAATAGAAACATTTAAATACTCCCTAGAAGATGATTTTGGGGACTATTACAGACCTCATGAAGACATTTTCAACATTGATTGCCAAATTTGGACGGAAGCTAAGAGGCTACGCTTATTACTCAGGAAATTGGGAACAGAGGAGTACACAAAATCTGTGGACTATATTCTACCGAAAAAGACAAATGATTTGACGTTTGACGTGGAAGTTACATGCCTTACGGAGCTCTTCAGTCCAAAGACTTCACTTTTTTACAAAAGATGGAAATGTCTCACACTCGTAAAAAGTGAAAATGAGGACTACTCCACGTTCGCCGCAATTGTGAACAAACATTACGATAATTTTAAATTGGCATAATTGACACCGGACAATTTTAAGTGTCTTATTTTCGTACAGGGATAAGTCTCAGCCAAGGACAGTGGAATGCAAAAAAGAATGCTCACGAAGCTTCAAAACGAGCCTGGATTAAAGCTACAAAAATTGTCAGAAGAGTGCCAAAAATGCTTGAGCATAAAAAAGACTCTAAGTATATCGAGGAATCGGGTGTAGCACACATACGTAAGTTGAACAAAAAGCAAATATAAGCCCTAACCCATCTACATGTTACAGATGCAGTGGATTCCACTGGAATTAAGACTGTCGATTTAAATACAAGAACTTTTTAGCTTGTAGAAAATTGGGACATAAGGCATCTATCTCAATGAAGAAACAAAAGACACACTAGTAGGGTAAGAACTACTAGAATGGACTACGAAGACAAACTAAACACAAGAAAATACGTGGAACTCGAGATCTTAAATAAGAATGTAAAATTACATTTAGACTCAGGATTGGATTTAACTATAATTAATTTACAAACATGGAGGAAGCTAAAGAGACCGACCATGATGCATACACAGAAAATAGCCAAGTCTGTTACAGGGAAGCGTATCAATTTTGAAGGAGAAGTAATTCTAAACGTAAAATTCCATGGAAAAACGAAAAAAATTGAAGATATTTGTAATGAAACTTTGGTGGGCACAGATTGGATGCAAACATTTGACGTATGGGATTTACCCATTAGCTCATTTTGTAAGAAAATAGAGTCCGGGCCGTCAGAAGCTACAAAATTAAAAGAAGAACTACACAGTCAATTTCCCGAAGTATTCTCGAGCGTTTTGGGACGATGTAATAAGGTTGCAGCTAAAATTGAACTAAAGGAAAAAGTTTAGTCAGTATTCAAGAAAAAGCGAAACGTGTCTTTCGCAAACATAGAAAAAATTGACAAGGATTTAGATAGATTGGTACAAACTGGAATCCTTTCACAAATCGAATTCAGTGAATGGGCGGCACCAGTGGTCTACGTAAAGAAAAAATCCGGAGAAACTCGTGTTTGCGCAGATTTCTCGACTGGGTTAAACAAGGCTATCAAGGATTATCACTACCCATTGCCAAGCCCGGAGAAAATATTTACCAAGCTTAACGGTGGTAAGGTATTTTCTAAGATTGACTTAAGTGGGGCTTATCTTCAGATTCCAGTCGAAGAAGAAAGTACAAAAATGTTATGTATCAATACTCACGAAGAATTTTACAAATTTAACAAATTGCCATTTGGGATAAAAGTAGCACCGTCAATCTTCCAACAGACTATGGATACCATGCTCATGGGACATAACTTTGCTACTGCTTACTTAGACGACATTTTAATCAAAAGCGATAATGTAGAAGAAAACGGAACCTACATTAGAGATGTTTTTAAAAGAATTCAGGGTTTTGGTTTTAAAGTGAAGGAGAAAAAATGTGATTTTTTTTTCTAAAAGAAATCAAGTATCTAGGCCAATGAAAGTGGCAGAAAACCAGATCCAAGTAGGCCATTTGCAATAGAAAAAAAGTCGCAGAGTTGCAAAGCTTTCTTGGTCTAGCGAACTATTACAGTGAATTCATTGAAAAAATGCACAATTTGAGGACTCCCCTCAATGAATTATTGAAAAAAGATAACAAATGGAACTGGACGGAAGATTGTCAGAAAACTTTTAAGGAGATCATAAAGAAATTAACGTCTGATCTAGCACTGACGCATTTTGACCCCAAAGTGGAAATTATCATTGCTATATCCTATATCTTATAGCTCACGCATCTGGATCGTTCTTACCAACAGAGAGGAATTATTTGCAAATTGAGAAAGAAGCGTTAGGCATAATATTCGCCATAACTCGCTTCCACAGATACATATATGGAACAGAGTTTACTCTTCAACCCACCATAAACCTCTTCTCACGATATTCGGATCGAAAAGAAGACTACCAATTTACACAACCAACAGACTTCTGAGATCAGGAACCATATTATTAAATTATAATTTCAAACAAGAGTTCCTACCGTCGAAGAAAATTGGTCATGCGGATGGATTATCTAGATTGGTACCTGTGAAATGCGAACCTCTGGAAGACTCTGTAATAGCGGCTTTGCAAGCCGAAGACGAAATTAGTAAAGTGCTAAACAATACAGGAAGGGAATTACCAGTGACCTTGTTAGAAATCAGAAGAGAAGCTGAAATGGATGAATTCATACGAAGTACAAAGAGAAAAATAGAAGAAAAAGAAAGAAATCTAGCGGAATGTTTTTCAATTTGTGATCACGTATTACTTTATAATGAAAGAGTGGTCATATACAAATCTTTACAAAAACGAATTCTGAAGGACTTTCATCTAGGACACCCAGGGAAAAATCGTATGAAAGCGTTAATGAGAAGATTTATGTACTGGCCTAATATGGATAACGACATTACTCAAATGGTAGAAAAATGTAGAGGCTGTGCTGCGGCAGCAAAGGCACCACCTATTATACAAAAACCATGGCCTAAGGTGGACAGACCTTGGTCTAGAATCCATGCGGACTATGCAGGACCCATAGATGGATATTACTACTTGATAATCGTAGATAGATTTAGCAAGTGGCCAGAAGTTTTCAGATACAAAAACCCTACGACGGAAAATACTATTAATTGTCTACACGAGTTATTCGCAAGATTTGGCGTTGTAGATTGCCTTGTAACGGATAATGGTACCCAAAAATTCACTCACAGGAGACACATAAATCAGATACAGAAAAGACGGGTAGAGGAACCAAACTCGTCACCTTCCGAAAATGAAGACGCGATGGAGGCGATTTTCGAAGCCTTCGAAATCCAAAAACCACAAGTAGACACGGAGATCAGAAGACCACGTCGAAAAAGAAAATTCACGGAACAACTAATAATAGACCATAAGCGAAAAAAATATTAACTCCCCACCAGAAAAGAAGCTAGGGAAGGGGTGTTATGAGTCAGACCGTTTTACACAAGATGGACTCGTCCAAAGTATACTTATACTGACAGAGAGAATACCTGCAGGTTGAGATGCGTTGAGTCAGGGTGAGAGATACGGAGACAGTACACAGGGTGTTCACAGAGGGTTGTATGAGAGTCCAGAGAGAGAGAGAGAGAGAGAGAGAGAGAGAGAGAGAGATAATTACGACTTGATTTACAGAGACTTGTACATATACTTTCTACTAACCCGCATTCGTGAACTACTAATCTTCACTTCAAGTCTGTATTCTTACGTTTAATATACTTATTTTTCTATATCAATTGCTGGCGTTGTTTATTTATTTGTACAGGATTCCATTCCCGGAATCCACAACAGACAGACAGATAGATAGATAGATAGATAGATAGATAGATAGATAGATAGATAGATAGAGAGATAGATAGATAGATAGATACAGATGTATAGTAACTGATAGATAAATTGTGCAGGTGTAGAAATAATGCCGTCAAACTGTATATATATATATGTATATATATATATATATATATATATATATATATATATCGAGAGAGAGAGAGAGAGGGGGGAGAGAGGGAGGGAGAGAGAGAACATAAGATTTGGAAAAAGACCTAATCTTTATATTTATTTATGTAATATTTTTAAAATATGTATTTTTACAGAGAAATATCAAAATTAAAATTGTTTTACATTTTCGCTTTGTAGCTTTTCAAAATGTTTGTTGATGTTTATATTACCACGTGTTGACACTTGTGCGTTGAACAAATGAAAAATTCAAGGGTTAGGGTTAGGGTTAGATGGTTTGACGTGTTGTTTTATGGTAAGGAACTTATGATAGAATCTATTTTGAGGGACGTCCCTCTGATTTGTTTAATGAATTGAATGCGTGCATTCCTGAGGCCACACTATGTTACAGTCTGTGCCAGTTCCCCTCCTGCACATGTTACATTAGACAACCGACCTATACTACTAATCTAGGCCTTTCTTTTACCAATATAACACGATATGACTATGAACAACTAAAGATATAAACCGAACCAGTTGAACAAAAACAACGAAACCCTTCAACTTTTTTCCAACATTCGCACCAAATTTGCAGTGTTGCATCTTTCCTCCTCGGAAAATCTCCGGACATGATCGCTATACGAAACTAATCTTAACACTTCAGTCACCTCCTCGATTCCTGGCTACCTGCCTCTCCTTAGAAAGGACTCTAAAGTCCATATACATGGACTGAACATATCCCCCTGGCGAAGGAACTCTCTCTTGAATCTCCAGATCATTACACGTGTCTCCCTCTCTCTCTCTCTACTTAACTCAGTCAGCTATCTCTTCTTTTTCTATCGTTCCCCTTCTTCTCAAGTCTGTTGCATGCCGATAATACAGACAAGGAGATCTCCGTACACCTGCCTGCAACCCTATTCGTGTTCGATGACTTTAATGTCCAACACACTATCATTGACTTCGCTGGCATCCAAACCGTTAACGTCTCAAACCCTCAATCTCTCAGGCAAGTGGTTGATTTCCTTACGCGTTTCCCCAATAAATCTAGCGGACACGCTTCTCTTCTCGATTCCTTTTTTTACGTTTATCCCTGACTCTACCAGCCAAGAACTTCCTATCAACTGAATATCCTTCTGTTACCAACGAGCAGATTGGGACTCGTTCCGTAATTTCCTTTGTGACATCCCATAGAAAGAAGTTTTTAACCATCCTCTTCAAAAATGCGCGTCTACGGTCACCTCCTGGGTGAAAGCTGGCATCGTTGTTTTCATTCTAGCAAAGAAATAGCAAGTTAAACCGCGTTCTTCATCTTGGTTCTCACCTGCATGTTTCAGAGCGACACGTCTGAGTGTAACAGTTGTTTCTGCTTTTAACGAGTGCAAGCGTGTCCTCAATGAAGCGAAGTTGTTTGCTGATGGAAAATTCGCTTCCAGAGATTCTTGGCGATTCTTCAAGAGTGTGCAGAACAACAGCAAAATCCTCAATTCTTCCTCTTTTGGGGTTTTTATGTTGTACTTGTGATTATTGTGTATTTTTGTATTGTATCTGTTGTTCTGTTCCTGATACTTGTCTGTTATGTAATAGCTTGGGTTTAGTCTGGGGTCATTTCTGTAGTATTCTGAAAAGAGCTACCAACCCCATGAGGTTATTTGTCTTCAATTTAAACAAAGTAACAGCATTTGGAAAATGATCATTATTCAAATCAATTACAGTTGTTTCCATCATTTTTTGAAACTAACATTTTCTTCAAATATCTTTTAATGAACTATCTGGACCTGAAGTATATAAAATGACATGCGCAATCATTTACAATAATACGTCAATTGCAAAACATGAAATAAATAGCGGAATTTTTGGTGAGGTCTGGGATCGTTCCATGTTTTTATCAAACATCAACCATAAAGCATGTTTCAGTTATATTGTTAAGGCCCAAATTGTTAAATATTTCACAAACATTAAACAACATTAAAAACGTCTAAACACTTTTCCAGAGACCATCGTACTATAAGGACATTTGTTATAAGTTCGGTCTGCATACATTGGGCAACCGGACAATAGGTAGATACAAAAATCTTTGATTTCCACGAAACGAAAAGAATCTTTTAGATGCTCAAGAATCCACTTAAGTAAATATTTGAATCCAATGGAGCTCAAAATGTTCCTAAAATGTCACGTCTTCAGGTATTGAAGCATTTTAAGAACGTGCAGCAATCCAATTGTTCGTCCTTCTTTATAGCTGAATAACCTCTTTGATGGTGTCATCCAGATCAAAGCGAATACGAAACTGGATTTGTATAAAGTGCTATTCAGTGATAAGTTTAAGGCAACATTTGCTGGGCCCGACATTCAATAAAATAGGTGATGATTGAAGGAGAAATGTTAAACACTTGGAACATTTTAATCCTTTCACTCCAAGGAAGGCGATAATGCCACTAAGCCTAGAACAAATGTCATGAATATATTTATAGAAACAAAAGTAGGAATCCATTTGACGTTAGTCGAAAAGTGACTAAAGCCGAGATGACAGGTCAAGATCGATAACATTACAGATTCTTCTTTGAATTTTGTCCAGAATCTCCAAATATATAGCTAGACCACCAGACCCGGTATAGCTGCCATATTCAATGCCTAGACGAATCAAGTATGTCGATTGAATTATTTTTTCTGTGTGTCGGAATCAGCAGTAATAATATTGTTGGCACCTGGAACGTGGACGGTGTTGTTCAAGAGGTTTAAGACGACAGAGTGCTATTCAAACAAAATAATTATGGCGAAACTAACAGTCACCATAACTGTGTTTATGTACTCTCCCTCCCAGCATACGCAGACACACTATATATACGATCTGTCTGACAAGTAACGAGACTGGGTGTGCTTTGGGCATTGTTTACAGTCAGCAGAGTATCAATCAGCGAGTCTGCAAAGAGATTCTGTTGCATTTACGTCGATCAGTCGCACAAGAAGAGAAATTAAAACCAACAAAAGCTTGTCAAGTGACCAAAGAAGATAAGGTAAAGAACTAATAAAACCGAAACACAAAATAGGAAAAGGAAATGTTAACTGAGAAGAAAATGCAGAGACCCTTACCTACACAGTAAAAGTATTCAGTGAGGATAGGATGAAGGTTTCATAGACTGACCATGAAGGAATGATGCTAGGGCTATCAAGTCTTACAAGCATTAATTTTCAACACATTTCTTTATTAATATCTACATCTAAATGGGTAAGTCGTTGATTTGGGATGCGACCTGTGAAGATACATTTTCGGCCTGTAATTTGATCAGGTCCGCGGTTGAGCCGGGGTTCGTCGCCCGAGACGCAGAGATTTAAAAAAAATAGCTAAATATTCTTCTCTTGCTGATAGATTTTTTTTTACTCCTGTGGCAGTGGAGACTTCAGGGGTTATTGGCCCTCGTTCAATGGTGTTCCTTCGGAGGATTGGCGCGATTGCGTCTCGATTAAGGAACGAGCCTCGTGAAACAGAGTGGCTCTTGCAGCGTGTCTCACTGGCGACGGTTCGATGTAATGCTTTCTCCATCATAGTGGCTGGCAGAGGATAGAAAAAATTGTTTATAGTTACGTTGTTCTGGAATTGTCATCATTGGTCGACTGAACTTGCTTTGTTTCAATGACTTTTGTTTTGTTATTATTTGTTCAATAAATTATCAGCGCTTAAAAAAAAATTACGTCATCAGATTCAGTAGTAATTATAACTAATAGCTGAAGCATTGTTATTTAATTCATTTCTGACGAAAGATCGGGGCGATCTGAAATATCAAATATATATATATATATCTACATTATTACTTTCTTGTCAACTGATATCTGACTGTTCACAGAAGGTTGGTCGTTCCGTTGGTCAAAAAAGACATGAACTGTAGATATGACGTCATCATATATATATCATAATATACAAGTTTCATTATAAACGCCGTGTTTGTTTATAGGTTCCATTCATCTTGCTTATAGTTACCATGTATTTCATGCATGGTACTTATAAGCAAGATGAGTCTTGAATTAGAAACGTTATAAAGAATAATATGAATCCAGTCATTAAAAACAAGAAAATTAAATTATCTAGGATAAAAAATATTAAAACAGCTAACCTTATTTTTTAATAAAAAAGTAAAAGCTAACATTCAAAAATATCAACTATGAACACGGCCGGGTTTTGAAAATAATAGATTCTTATAAATGTAGTTATATACATAAAACAATCCATACATTCAGTTAAAAGTAAAAATAAAATCATCCTTGATAATGGCTAAAACAATTGAAAATTGAATAAAACTTAACTGCACTACATTGCCAATCGTGTTTAATGAGATATATATATATATATATATATAATGATTTAGAACTAATAAAAATAAGCATAAATAAGCAAAAACAAGTAAAAATAATCAATCCAAATAAATAGATTTAAAACTGTCCCCTCCAACCCGCCAAAATAACAGAATAGACGACGGCAAGCAATCTAAACATTGGACGAATAAATAGCTTTAATTATCTTCCCAGACCAAAACAAACTATTAAATAAGCGACCTAAACAAAATGTTTTACTACGTTAATAAAACACCAAAAATCGAAAAAAATAATTAATACAAAAGGAAAATGAACAACAAGTAAAATAAATTAACCCAAGCAAATAAATATATAAATTAAAAAAGCCACTACGGTAGAATAACCGCCAGAAGAGATTACCTACAATGCACCACTGATCCATATATATAAATAGCCGTGGAAATATCCAGCATTTGCGGCCTGACGATTGCGTACAGCATGAAACAGCCTGTTGCCTCTGAGTGTTGACTTCAATGGTCACTTTTATATTTATATTTACATAAATTCTATCTCTGCTATTGAGCACTTTATCCCATAAATATAGTATACCTTAAATATATATTTCTTCATATATATATATATATATATATATATATATATATATATATATATATATATATATATATATATATTCGAGTGAATGGTAAAAACTCAGCCTGATCAAGAAATATATTTCTAAATCAATTCATTCGACATTGTCTGTTAATTTCAAATAATTTCCGTATTTATGCAGAAATCTCTCTTTTATACGAGTTTAATTAAAATGACTTGTTATTTTTTTATGGACATAAATTATATAGAAGTTGTACAAATGTTTTGTAAGTCCGAAAGCCTTCGGCTATACTTTTAGCCATAGTCAAGTATGAATTTCATTTTTACTCTTGACTGAATATATGCATTTTTATATATGTATATAAAGTTGTAGGAAATTTCTTTTTCCAAACACAGCAAATTCTGGCCGTGTTCATACTTGATGTTATTGAGTGTTGTTTTTTTTCTTCATTCTTTTAATAATGCTTTCATTATTCTTTATTATTTTACATATGTATGAAGACGGCCACAGCAATATGCTGACCGTGTTGATAAAATAAAATCTTTCTAAATCTCTAGATACACACATAAAAATGTTTACATTATGTTAAAAACAAAAATAAAATCATCCTTGGTAACATTCGGAAAATTTCTACATAATTTATGTTGAGAAATAAAAATTATAACACAAGAATATTTAAATAAAATCACTTAACCGCTATACACTATCAGCCGTTTTTTTATGATATATATATATATATATATATATATATATATATATATGTATAAAAATAAATAAAATGAAATGGACAAAGTCCAACAATTATTTAAAGACATTTTTATGTTTATACATTCTTTTTATAGATACAAAATATTTAAGTAAATGCACTGTTTTATAATAAACAGTATCACTAACTTATACCGGCCTGAATGTCCGAGAAATTTTCATAGAAAATATTCGTCCTCCGACAGGAATCGAACCTGTATTCTATACGGAACCGTTATTCAGCCTGAAGTGCCTTAACCGATCGAACCACGGAGAATCGTTCGATCATCCATGATCACATTCATATGTGCTCAAAGCATATCCAAATGTAAACAAATGACGTCACACATTATGAAATGGACAAAGTCCGACAATTATTTTAAGATATTTTTATGTTTATACATTCTTTTTATACGTACAAATATTTAAGTAAATGCTCTGTTTTATATATATATATATATATATATATATATATATATGTATGTGTGTGTGTGTGTGTATCCGTGTCTCTGTGTGTGTTGTAAGCATGCATAAGTGGAAGGTGGTTAGATTGACATCATAGGATGATGACCCCCGCCCAATTTGTGCCCATGCTTCGTATGAAACAATTATCTCTGATCATCTGAGAAGGAATTGAAACAGATTTCTGGATTATGAAACTGATTGGAAAACTGCATTCCAATTAAGCTAACAAGATACAAATTTTTAAAGAAGCCCGAATAATACAAATTATTCAACGACCTAGAAAAGAAAAGCTATGAAAAAGAAGGAAAAAAAAACAATTTCTTATCGACAACGCAGTAAGTTGAAAAGGAAGGGGTTCTTTTTTCTTTTTCTTTTGTAATTTAAATAAAGATTGATTTACTTTGATTATGTTTGAATTCCATCTGAAAGATTCCAGATCGCACGGAGAACAATAATCGAAAATAGATAATAATTCTTCACTAAATAACTGGGTAAATTTTATTTGCAAATTTTTCAATTATTGATTTTAAAAGTGTCATAAGATACAAAACAAATAAATAAAAAAAATGTATAAAATATCTCTTTACGAAAACAAATTTCCTTTATTTAAGAAAATCTTCACAACTACTCCCCCGCCATTTAAGATTTCTTTCAGAAGTGTCATTCTTTCAGTGTAGATATTTATTAAATCTACTGTAGTCTGGTGCGAGATCACATACACAATGATTTGGTTTCCAAATTATTTCATTCTAATAAAATATAATTCATAGATTTGTAACTCTTAACTTCTATCAACAGTTCTCCAAACAAAAAATAAAGGTAAAAATTGCAAATGGCGGTTCTTGTATACGAATAGGAAAGGTCCACTTTTTGTATTGCACTCAATTTCAAAGTTAGGTTGTGATATGATAAATAAAGAAACGAAATATCTTTTTCAAAATCGTTATTGTTTTTTGAGGAAATGAGTTAAAGATTAAGTATAGGATCAAATTATAACATTGAAATTTCATTCCGGTGATCAGTAAAAGCCGTATCAGACAGCTTTATAAAATTTATAATTTACTGAAGCTTTACATATTGTATATGGACAAGATTCCTGGCACAAGCAGATTATTACTAAATCATTGTGCCATCAAATAAGACCTTCATTTACTTCAAAGGGAAATTATACTGAACAATTTACGTTATACAGGGTAATAGTTTTAGTATGATATTCAGCAAACATTGCAAATTTAAAACATGTTTTCTTATACTTTGTGGTCGATAGGATTATGTTTTTATATGCACATTTAGCTATTTTTTGTTTTTATTAATTATGATTAAACAGATCTTCAGTAGCCGTTTATTAGTTATGATTAAACAGATCTTATTTCATTCAGTAGCCGTTTTTGTCATCTTTTACAATTATTTACTGTTTGTACTTATCGAATATAGGTAAAAAATTGTGTATATATTTTGATTTTGGTGATTCCTAATTAGAATTCTGGTTTGAATATATATTTCATTCAATGTATCTAATGTATAATAAGATACAATAATATATATATATATATATATATATATATATATATATATATATATATAATACAATACAAAAGATATCAACTTTATTTGGATTTATTCCCGAAATAAAATTTGAAGTCAGTTTGTAACCAAAAACCTGCGTAAGTTAGGTATATCTGTACATTTGTTTCAGACAGTCTTTGAAAATAAACGCTGAAAAATTGGTAAAAGCTATGAATCTAACTTTTAGTATCCGTACTTATCACATCAAACCTCAGCTTTCACATGGAGTGCAATGTTTATATTCTAAAATAAGTACAAAATCAACCTGCCTTAGCATACTAATTAGTATTCCAATTATTATACCTTAATGTGTACCAACACTTTATCAGTTCAAGAAGAAAACAAATCGTATCAATTGATCAATGTACAAAAGCTTCAAAACAAATATGCGGCAACATTTGCTAATTATTCTCGGATTAGGGTTGACAACGCAAAAGTAATCTTCTAAACTAATTTAAAAAAACGATTAAATAATTTGATGTCTCTTCACATCAAACAGTGATGAAATATCCACAATAAAATTTTATCTCGGCGTGCATGTGTCAAAATGTCTTTGAACCATATGGTTAACCTTCTCATGTGATGCTATCGTTCATACCAAGTCAAGCATTCTAGGGAAATCTATGTAATGTTAATAACGTAAACGACATCTCTCTCTCGCCTTCTACCTTATTTTCTTGAAAATACAAATAATGACCGAAAGTACTCAATACACAAAATTATGGCAAGTTCCTTTACAGATTTCCGACAAACGTACAACGAGACGTTTAATATATATTTAAGAGACATCGCTTTTTTTGTTCTATTTAGTAAAATATGTTAAGAATCGCTGACATGTTTTACATTTCTCAATGTAGATGATGGACTTGAAAATCATCGTTCGAAATCTTGGATTTTATACCAGCTCGAACTGGCATCTGTCGGATTTGAGTATCTATTTTAAACACGAAGTGGTCTCGTCTCTATATGCGTATTAAGGAATGGAGGGTAAGAATATTATTTTTCAGCAATCCTCTCACAGGATTGGCTGTCTTTAAAATCAGAAGACGATTTTGCTTATGGTCAAATCCTGACCACTGGAACCGGTAGGAATTATTTAATTCTGACTCTACCTAGGCCATGGTTCGTTGTATCTGTCAAATGTTATGGCAGAATTAGTTGTTATAAAAGCAAGAGATTTATCACTACGTTAAGTGTTGTTGTTTGAGAAATATTTTATGTAAAACATTAATGGGAATGTTTGGAAATTTGTAATAGAAGAAACGACAGAAAATTTTCTTAATGAAATGGCGAACGCCATAAATCTCAAAAGATTATTATAGAAAAATTTACACGTCTAGGAAAGGGAAATAATGTAGACATTTTCAAAGATATTGCTTTGAGCTTTCCAGTGAATGTATTTCGTTACAAAACACATTAATTCAGTTTAAATACAATTTCTTTTCCAATCTAGGCCTCCATAATATCTACTGCATTAATTGTATGAAATATTTATTCAATGTACCACATTCTACGAAACAGACTTTGTGTAATAATATCCCAGTTAAGACGGAATTTTCTTGAAACGAATTGTATTTTTGTTAAGGGATTTGTGACGTTGCTCTAACATAAAATCAATTATTTTCTTGAAGCTAAACGGACCGCCCATCGTCAAATTTGTTCCAATGTTGTAAAATTACTCACTGGTCACTAATTTAATTAATGGACATTATAAAATCTTCGTAGAATTTATCATCCATTTTCTGTTAATGTAAACTTACAAGGACCCTATAATGTTTTTTCACCTAAACCGGTTATCCATTGTGGGTTGAGATCCCTCTCTGCTCTAATATTTATTTCACAGATGGAGGGGAGTATACATTGCCACGGGTATTTGCGTGTAAGTGAATTAACGAACCAGAGTAGAATTCAATCTCAGTTCTATAATTTCCTGTTCAATTATATCACCCTCTTTACATTGCTCAGACTAACATCCTCATCTTTGTTACCATATTTATCACAGCGTTTCGGCCGTTGTATGCTCTAGGCTTCTTCAGGTGGTTGGAATGTCGAACTGGACCCTTTATTTCACTCACTTGGGTCGACTGTTCTTTGTCCACTGTACCATATGTCCTCAAGATCCAGTGACAAGACACAAAAATTGTGAGTTCAATACCTGGTTAAGGCGGTGGAGAACTTGAAGAGGGGAATTAACAGGAGATAACTGATAACTGACATCCATTAGACATGGCACGTGGAACTTATGAGCGGGCTTGGTATCAGGCAAGATATTCTTATAAAAGTCCCGATCTGACGAGTCTATTTAAGTAGGTGATTCGAGTTTTCAGGTCAATGGTTTGGTTTTATACCAATTCGTACGAAACTACCTCTGGCGCTCCCCCACCATATATATATATATATATATATACCACCCACAATGTCACAGAGGCTATATTACGTTTGAAAGGGTCTCTCAAAATTCTGACAACTCATACTTCAAATATGAAGAGTCAAACTGATAGAATAGGTTTTCCAGTATCCGTATCTCTCTATTACTGTCAGTTTTGTCTTGTCAAGAAAACATTTGAGTTAAAAATCTTAAAGAGAATTAATTGGTCTTTAGTTTAAATATTTAATAACTCCGGTCCCCCAAGTGTATTTTTAAAGATAAGATATTGAAACCTGCCCAAATTATAAGCAATCTCTTTTTTATGTGCTTTCAAGACGTGGCTGATCATGGCTCTCCACAATTACCTATGATTTGTAACTATTAGTAATGCTTGTTTTTTACCTTCGCTGTTCTACCATCCGCGTTTACTCGTACCCCCTCCCCTTCACTATCCCTTTATTTCCTGATTATGCAATCCAGAAATGACAACGTATCTCATTTTAATTATAAGTGTTATTCTCGTTTTCATTTTCCTTAAAATAGCCTTATTGATCACATGCTCTGTCTATGGTAGTCTTCGATATAATCACATCTCGGGAAGTCTCTTCTTAAGCGAAGAAATTATTCAGCATTCTCTGCAATAGAGGAGCACTTTGCATTTCTTAATACTTCATTTTTTGTATTTCTTAATACTTTCGTCTTTTTTATTTCTTAATACTTACTTTGTGAATTTCTTAATACTTACTTTTTTGTATTTCTTAATATTTAATTTTTTTGCATTTCTCAATACTTACTTTTTTGTATTTGTTAATACTTTCGTTTTTTGTATTTCTTAATATTTCTTTTGTATTTCTTGATTCTTACTTTTTGGTAATTCTTAATACTTACTTTTTTGTATTTCTTAATTCTTCATTTTTTCATATTTCTTAATACTTACTTTTTTGCGTTTTTTAATACTTTTTGTATTCCTTAATACTTACTTTTTTGTATTTCTTAATACTTATTTTTACCTTATTTCTTAACACTTACTTGTTTGTATTTCTCAATACTTACTGTTTGGTATATCTTAATACTTAATTTTTGCGTTTCGTAATACTTACTTTTTTGTATTTCTTAATATTTCTTTTGTATTTCTTGATTCTTACTTTTTTGTATTTCTTAATACTTACTTTTTTGGTAATTCTTTTTTTTGTATTTCTTAATACTTACTTTTTTGTATTTCTTGATACTTATTTATTTTTATATATTATTATGTTTTTCATACTTACTTTTTGGAAGGCACCTTTGCCTGAACCAATGTGCCTTAGCATTTCGCTATCCTATTTACCGTCATCTCTTAAAACAGTTTTCTACATCCGTTTGATTGTGACATCTCCTTTTCGTAGTTTGTATCATGAACGTTTCTTCTTTCACTGACAACCATATATTCTGTATTCTTACAACTGATGTTTATTCCTTCCTGTCCGCTTTCCTTTACTACCTGCTTTCCGTGTTTGCTATCAACACAGTGTCACCAGAAGGGAGAAAAACACCCTCCCAGATGGTGACATGTATTTTGTTTTTAAACATCAATCCTGTGTTAAAAGTTTACTCTGTTTTCTTTAGGATTTCTATTGCGATGCCGAAAGAAGTAATATACAGTACACTACATACTAAAATCGATTCTTTCTTTGTGGTTTATGAAATGGAAAATAGAAGCATGATTCCCAATGGAACTAATTAAGTAGGTAAGGAAAGCACAGAGCCACGGTGGAGTAATGTATAGCGGCTCGGATTAAAGGAATCGGAGAGCAGATTTCGAATTTCTGTCAAATTCATTACATACGCACTTGGGAAAGGTATAAATCCTCTTCATCTCCCCTCACCACCATGCTATGGCTAAATGGCAGGACAGATCGAGTTCTATAGCCTTTGATAGCAGAAAGAAATGGCAACCTATTGCTGGAAAAATATCTGTCTCGTCAGTCATGTATCGAAGGATACATGATCGCCTAAGCGTGTATCACACATGGCATATAACTGACTGACTTTCCAGTCGAATCCATTACATTCATTTACGTGCTAATACTCTTTTGGAAAGCTATGAATCCTCTTCTTCTCACCCCCCACCAACATACTATGGGTAAATGGCAGGAGAGATCGGGTTCTATAGCCTTAGATGGCAACTGGTTTACCACAGAAAGAAATGTCAACCTACTGCGGAAGAAATCTGATTCGTCAGTCGTATATCGAAAGATACACGATCGCCTAAGCGTGTATTACGTATGGCACATAACTGAGTGAAGGAAAACACATATTAAGGAAGGGATGTTACTGAACGAATCCACTTTCAACTTCAGAGTGGCTTACTATAGTAAAACCGAATTTCATAAAATTCTTAGTTAAATCATTCTTTATTTGGCTTAACGGTGAAGATCGAACTCACGATTAGTAATAGTCATCTAGATTAGATTGTTAACCATAACGGGAAGATGAAATGCCAACTAAAATTTGTCTCTCATATGAAAAGCTTTGAGAAAAGAGGGCATTTATAAAAGGACATTATCGGAAAAGAATATGAGGGAGAAAATTCCAACACGACGAACCCTGTCTCTAGAGACGAATCAAATGAAATGCCAAATCATATACAGAGAGGAAAAACCACGCCTATCCCCTTCTGGAATGATATTTAGATAACTGACAGGAAAACTTTTCTCTTGAGTGGTTTGTAAGAAATTATTCATCATCTCTCAGTTGCGTCTCTGTTTTGGGCTCGGTGCACTCAAGGTCGACTACCTCAAAGGACAGAGTCGCAACTCAAGAAGATTATACTGAGAGGTGCCCATCTCTGAGCAACAGCTGCCCGCGCCCACGCCCGATCATTGCACCAGAGAGAGGTGTACTCGCACCAAGGCCAGCACAACCGATGTTTGCAGAGGCTGCGAGCAATTTTTGTTCCTAGCCCGTGTGTACACGCTCGGGCTCCCCATATTAAACCAACCATGAATCACAACCTGAGCTTTTTTGTGGGGGGGGGGGTCGAGTATATACAAATTACTCTCTCGTGTAGTTTGTAACACATCTATTTATCATCTCTCAGTTACGTTACTGTCTTTGGGCAGAGTGTACTCAGGGTCGACTACCTCAAAGGACAGAATCACAACTCAAGAAAATTATTTGGAGAGGTACCCAGCACTGGAGAACAGCTGCCCAGGCCGCGCCTTTCATTGCATCAGAAAAATGTATCGGTGCTCACATCGAGGCCAGCGTATCCGACGGATGAATGGGCTGCAGCAATTTTTGTTTCATAACTCGGGTGTACGCGCTGGGGTTCTTAAAAATTTACCTTGTGTCACAATTTGTCTTAGTGGGGGAGACAGAGTAAATACCTAGATAGCTTACAAGAGACACAGTTGGAGTGCCAGGAAATTAATGGTGATGGTAGCTATAAAGATAATGATGCAAGGCCAGTAAAGATTCCAGTGTTTTCTTTACTCTTCCGAACAGCAGTCAGTTAATACTAACGTCTAAAAAATTGAATCACCTGAATTTCATTAGTAGCAGCGAATGGTCTCGTCAAATTAATCTGCTGACATAAAACAAATACAATTCTTATACTAAGGAGTAATTTCTGTCGATATTTTGTTACCATGGGGGTGTATAGTGGGAAGAAAAAGAAAAATTAGAGAAAAGAATTTTCGAAAAAAAAAATTGAAATGTCCACATAAAGCATGAAATCTCTTCCTCCGTCTTTGCTTAAACTTCAATTCAATCCTTGTCGGTTAAGCTGTGTGCCCACCATTTATTATAGCGTGCGTCTGGAAAGCCAGTGACAAGTGACATATCTATGAATACTCTATGAATGTAGACTTCCATGATAGATTGTTTCGAGAAGTGCAGATCGGGTCTGATTCTTGTGTTAGTGTTCAGACTGGTGTAAATTTCCGGCTTCTCCGACCAAATTTCTAGATATGCCATTCTGCTTGAGAAACTGGCAATTTATGGACTGTCTTAATGCATGCAGTTATTTATTCATATCGATCCGTGTTTGAAATACATTCAATGATGCGTCAGCAATTTTACTCTGTGTTTGGACTCGTTTTTGGACAACTATTATCTTCGAGAAACTGATGCCACATTTCTGGAGAAGATGAATGATAGCGAATATGGCAGATGCCTTTTGTAATAATATTAAATAATGAATATGGGCATTATTATCCATCATTCGACTTAGTTTAGCTAATTCTTTCATTGATTTGCCACGATGTTCATTTACATCACTCACAGACACACATATGTATATATCTTGTCGAAAGTGATTGAAAAAAATAGAAAACTCTGAATTAGCCTTCGATAAATATTGAACCTTAATATTCACATCTCAAACATAAACCGGATTTAAACCAGCGTCTCCCTTAGGAAGAGAAACCGTTATTAAATTCGACGTGCTTTAGACTGACTCAGCTATAGTTTTTTTTTTTAAATAATATTCATCTTTGCTTAATCGGCGACACTAAATTTGGCCGAAGATCGCATCTTAATTTTTAATAAGATTCACAGAATATTGTGGTAGACGGCAATAAATAATTATACTCCTAAATATATATATAAACGGAGCGTCTTCTTAAAAAAGAGTAATCATTAAAAAAAAACATTAAAGTTATAAAGTATGTCCGATAAACAAAAACAAAACAATATAGTCGTCCTTTGCTAATTGCTTTTGTCACGTTAGGATACGAAACAGTAGATATGAAAGTTTCGAGAGTTTGAGAATGATTTGCATTTATGAGAAACTACTTAATTTTATTAATTGGCGAAACACTTTGAGCGGACCTAACGAGGGTTTCTCCTATCAAGGTAGGCGCAGTTAGGAATACTGTTGGAGAATATATGGTATACTGTTGGAGAATATATGGTTTCTTTAATAAGGTTCCTCGAATATTCATATATTCAAATATATGATGTTTAATAAATAAATGGAGCGTCTCTTCAGATATGGGTATCCATTAAAGATATCGTTTCAATTATATATATATATATATATATCTGTGTGTGAGTGTATGTGTGTGTGTGTGTGTGTGTGTGTGTAAAATATAAAATATGCTACCTAAACAGACGTATAATAAAGTGCTCAATACAGTCACCTTGAATAAGTAGGAAAAGAAAAAAAAACAGACATGCTGAGCAAGTCAATACAATAGGAGTTTCGACGGCTAGACCTCTTCAGGCGACTCGGATATTCAACCACCTGAAAAGGCCTAGAGGTTGAAACCCTGATAGTATGCCTACGGCAATTTTACCTCTTAAAAATAAAAAAATAAAACAAATGAAAACTACAGATAAAGTTCATTTTCTCCATCAAGTCATTCATTTCTGTACTTCACTGCTACTAGCAAGTAGATTTTTTTTATTCTCCTGATGATGGCTCTGCTGGCCGAAACTAGTCTAAAAATCTAATTGAAATAATAAAAACGAAAGAATATTAATATAAACCCAATGTGTCAGAATATTTTAATTTTTTCAAATTTTTTATTGTTCAAAACACACACACACACACACACACACACACACACACACACACACACACAACACACACACACATATATATATATATATATATATATATATATATATATATATATATAAAAGTCAACAGGCGACAGTCTGTTTCATGCTAGTGCAATCGTCAGGAAAGTTGCCTGACGATTTTCAGGCAAGTTGCCTGACGATTGCACTAGCATGAAACAGACTGTCGCCTCTAAGTGTTGACTTCTATGTTCACTTTTATATTTACACACGCTCTATCTCTGATATTGAGCACTTTATCCCATAAATATAGCACACTTTAAGACTATATTTCTTTATATATATATGTATATATATATATATATATATAGAGAGAGAGAGAGAGACACACAGAGAGAGAGACAGAGACAGAGAGAGAGAGAAAAGGTTTTATATTGAGATGCTTGGCTATTAATATATTAAATCAGAAAAAGAATGAATATCAACTATTCAATCTATAATCAGAAGGAATTAATACCCATACGAAACAAAAGATTTATTCATATAATATGGGAGAATCAAGGCATCTCTGATACTTTATATGATGCAAATTGAAGATTGCTGAAACATGTCACGGTAAAAAATTTACAAATTTTCTTACATATCGACATATTGTATTTTTCTTATACAATTTTACACACACGCCCAGATATATATATATATGTATATATATATATATATATATATATATATATATATATAATAAAAAAAATAATTGAAAAATATGTTATGGTTATAGGTAATAATGCTATATATCAATGACAGAGCGTTTGTAAATATAAAACTAAAGTCACCAGCGAGTTATATCAGTCTGTTTCATGCCCTTGAATCTGTCACTCACGTGACATATCAATTGCTAGAGAGGCAGAGGGAAATATTCTCGAAGCCTATCAAATAATGTTGTGTTATCGAATGATTAAACGGGATAAAAAAAAGTCAGTGATTGTTCAGATCTCCAAAGGATACACCGTAGTAAAAAGACCTGATCGTCCATATTCTGAAAGGACATATCCCATAGAAGAAAGCACAGTTTGTAAATACTTTTAATGAATAATGGAGATGGAAGTCAAGAATAATATTCAGAAAGGACATAATTAAATTTCACTTAAACAAAAATATCTTCTATAGATAGAGTAATACTAATCTTATTCAGAAATCACGAGATTGATACACGTTACCTTTGCACACGAAAATCACAAGAGATGGTCGCAAAGTTTTCCATTCCTGAAGTGTATACATTTTCATAGTAGACTATATATATATATATATATATATATATATATATATATATATATATATATATATATATAATAAAATAAAAATAAAAACAGACCACTTTAAGGCTCCATGTAATAAATTATTTCACCACAGCCCTTTTAAAGGGCCCCGGATCATCATTACTTCCAAAGGTTGAAACGAAAAATGAAAAAGAAATTTACACATTTTTGACGGGCAGTACTAAGCATATGTAAATTAACGAAGTGAGGGGGAAGAGAAACATGATTGAGTTAGATGTAAAATTTCTATTCTCTCAAATTTAAATTGTTTAAGGAAATCCAGACATTGACACATTAAATCGGTTAACTTAACGGAAGTTATATAATTATAGGGACGGGGGAAAAAGACATAAAGAGAAAAAGAGAGAAAGAAGTCATGAGAGAAAGTGTCACTAACTTTGTTTGGAATGAAAAGCCCGAAATAGACGCTGTTGTTTTGCTTTGAGAGTTCATAAATATTATAATGTTTGACATAAATTTGAATGTTTAAACAGTCTATAAGGAATTTCATTTGATGTTTGTTAGCGATTTAAGTTTTGTTAAAAACTTTATTACAAAAGTTTTGGGGATTTAATATGAAATAGTCGATTAGAAAAATATTCATAGAATTTACATTAAAACACTAAAATTTTATTTTCAAATATAAGTTTACTTCTAGTTGTAATTGATTATTGAGGTGATATCTCTATCAGTTTGAATTTTATTCATGAAATTAATTTGCGACTATTTTTAGATTGGTAATTTCTCTTACTTAAAGTTTAGTTTTTAAGTTAATATGGAGTGATATTTGAAGGTAATATTAGAGATCTTGCACTATCATATATTGTAAACACATCCATGCAAGTTTCACATATACATACGTTCTTCTACATGTGAAGTCACTCATACAGGTACACATGTACCGATATACACGGGTAATTTCATGTATTAATACCTACATATATATTTTTAAATGTTTACGCATACCTACACACATATATATAGTGGTTTACTTAAAATTCCCTAAAAAAAATTCTTAAAATAATATTAGGTGATGACTTTAGTATTCAATTATCAAATAACTAAATATTTTATCATCAATAATATATATATATATGTATATTTAAAACAAAATAGATCAGCCGATCACGATACCTTGGTTTCAACTTTTTCAACGTTATCTGTTTTTAGCCCCGATCACCTGAAGAAAGTTTGGAACCAAGGTAGCGTGATTGGCTGAACTACTATTATTTAAATTAACATCTCTTTATGATAAATAATTATTTTATTTTATTTATACGTGTACTGAACATATTTAATACTACTTTTTCATTGTCTATTCCAAATTTGATCCAAAACGCTTTCATAATTACACACAGATACATCATATATATATATATATATATATATATATATATATATATATATATATATATATATATATATATATATATAAGTCTATGAAAAGTCGGTGGGTGAAAAAACCTGGGTAGCACAATTATCAAATAAATTGGTCCGAGGAAAAATGAGAAAAAATCCTCCGAACTGGACGAAAGAAATTGTTCAGTAGCTTAAATCTCTGGAACAAAGAAAAAATATCCAGCGAGTAATAATTTAAAACGAAGAGCGCTCAATACACTAGGGAAAGCAAAAGTAAAATAAATAAATCCTAATGAACCAGGTACTATATACATATATATATATATATATATATATATATATATATATATATATATATATATATATATATCATATATATATGTATATACACACATAGATATATATATATATATATATATATATATACATACGATATATATATATATACGATATATATATATATATATATATATATATATATATATATATATATATATATATATATATATATATATATATATATATATATATATATATACGATATATATATATATATACATACGATATATATATATATATATATATATGTACGAGAAATTTATAATTCCAAAATTATTATTTATTTCCCGTTCAGTCGGCTTCCGAGCCCAATTTAAAATTTCATCCATATATATATATATATATATATATATATATATATATATATACATATGTGTGTGTGTGTGTGTGTCTGTGTGTGCGTGTGTGTGCGTGTGTATCATTTCCAATGTTTCGATAAAAATAGAGAAAGAGCCAAAGAAATACATTTGGTCTGTGTCAGGTATTCATTTGTTTAATCCAATATGCTTTTGCAATGTTTATGCTTTCGTGACTAAAATCGCAATTCATTTGTTTTTCATTTTGAGGAGAATTCGAAATCTTTACAGGTTTTGCTAACAAGAAAAAAAAAATGCAAATTTAATAGAATTTTGTGTGGATCGACTGATTTCATCTCATCTAAGATTTAAGCGAAGTTTGAATAAAAGCTGATTGATGTGGGCAAACATGTAGAGAACGGTGAAAGGGGAAAGAAAGAAAAATATAAGAGAAAAAACAATGTTTAAGAAACAGATTGTTACAGATAGAAAGAACAAAAAGATCTGAAAAGGGAAACAGTATTAAACGATTAACATAGATAGATAGATAGATAGATAGATAGATAGATAGATAGATAGATAGATAGATAGATGGATAGATAGATACGAACAAACTGAGATAGAGCGAATTACATCTAGACGTGAATATATTAAGATAGACAGACAGACAGATAGATAGATAGATAGATATATAGATATATATGAATAGATTTAGATAGATAGATAGATAGATAGATAGATAGATAGATAGATAGATAGTTATGAACAAACTAAGAAAGATATACCGAATTATAGCTAGACGTGAATATGTTAAGATAGACAGATAGATAGATAGATAGATACGAACAAACTAAGATAGATAGACCAAATTACAGCTAGACGCGAATATATTAAGATAGATAGATAGATAGATAGATAGATATGAATAGATTTAGATAGATAGATAGATAGATAGATAGATAGATAGATAGATAGATAGATAGATAGATAGATATGAATATATTAAGATAGATAGATAGATAGATAGATAGATATGAATATATTAAGATAGATAGATAGATAGATAGATATGAATATATTAAGATAGATAGATAGATAGATAGATAGATATGAACAAACTAAGATAGATAAACCGAATTACAGCTAGACGTGAATATATTAAGATAGATAGATAGATAGATAGATATGAACAAACTGAGATAGATAGACCGAATTACAGCTAGACGTGAATATATTAAGATAGATAGATAGATAGATATACAGATAGATAGATAGATTGATAGATAGATATGAATAGATTTAGATAGATAGATAGATAGATAGATAGATAGATAGATAGATAGATAGATAGATTGATTTAGATAGATAGATAGATAGATAGATAGATAGATAGATAGATAGATAGATAGATAGATAGATAGAGAAGACCAAAACACGCTCTGTCCTGAAAGACCAGTTAGCATATACGCATCGGGAATGTAGGACACTATTGAGAGTGGGATCAGCCTCATTTTGAAGTAAATGTCTTTGGACGTGCTGCACTTGTGAATTCAAGATGGATTCACGTGGCTTTGCACTGTTTTATAATTCTTTGTTATTTTTCCGTCTGGTCTTTCCTTGTGTGGAAACTTTCATTTTGGATAAAGCTTTCCGAATTAAATTTGTTTTAGTTGTCTTGAAATTATGTGGCTTACCATTTATGGACGAAACAATTTTATACGAAAATAGTATTGAAATTTTGAGAAACATCCCATTGGCATTTTCGGAAAATATGGAACATGCGTCGTTTAAGAAACTACATACATTATACATTGATTTGTATAATTGAGTCTCAAGGAGATATTACGGTGCATAAGACGAGAAGAAAGATTGAAAGTTTTTCGAACTCATACAATGTCTTTTCCTCTTAATAGAAATATAAGAGAAGCAACAAAACAAATTGATTTAAAGGCTATGCGGTATTTAATTCTCTCGTCAAAACAGTAACGAATAGGCACTTGTTCTGTAATTTTTTACCAAATCTGAAACTGCATCCACTTGATATGTATTTATTGTTAAAGATAGCAATGTATTCCTTACTTGATCTGAAAAATCGAATTACATGTGGTCGTGCCTAAAATAAAATATAAATTATATATCAACATTTGACCATTTCTATCTCTATCTCTGAGATGAGGTATTATGATTATTTGCATTATTTACATTATTCGGACTATTATCTTCATCTTCATAACCATATTCATAACGTTTCGGCAATTACACGCCCCGGCCTTCTTCAGGATCTGTCTATATCTCTGAGATGAGGTATTATGATTACTCGCATTATTTACATTATTCGGACTGCTATCATCAACTTCATTGCCATATTCACAACGTTTCGAACGTTCTACGCACCGGCCTTCTTCAGGATCTGTGTACATCTCTGAGATGAGGTATTATGATTACTTACATTATTCGGATTGTTATCCTCGTCTTCATTACCATATGATGTTTCGACCGTTGTAGGTCCCGGTCTTCTTCAGTATCTGTCTATATCTTTGAGATAAGGTATTATGATTACTTACATTATTTACATGATTCGGACTAGTATCCTCATCTTCATTACCATATTCACAACGTTTCGAACGTTGTACGCCCCGGCCTTCTTCAGTATCTGTCTATACCTCTGAGACGAGGTATTATGATTACTTGCATTATTTACATTTTTCAGACTGTTATCCTTATCTTCATTGCCAACGTTTCTGCTTTTATACGCCCCGGTCATCTTCAGTTGATTGGAATTTCAATCCGATCCCTATACAATCTAACCCGAAATTCCGATCACCTAAAGAAGGCCGAGGGGTACAATTCTCTCAATTCTTGCTTCACACATCGGTTGAGTACGAGTGAGAAATGAACGATAAAACAATGTTTTTCTTGTTAACTTATGTTTTTTGCGATATTAAAATATTAGGGTAATGTAGGATTATTTGATAATTTTTCATATAGTTTGAATATGTCTGTCCTTCTTGCAATTATTGGAAGGAAAACTGAATTCAAACTTGACGATCGACTGTGTACCATTTAACTGTGATCAGGTCGTTCGAAACGGATTGCTCTTTCTGCACAACCTTTCACCAGTGAAATCAAATAATGTGGATAGCGAGTTTCGAGTTTCAATCCTAGACTACACATTTACGCGCTCATCCATGGAACGCACACACACAGACACACATACATACATACATACATACATATATATATATATATATATATATATATATATATATATATATATATATATATATATATGAATTTGTGTGTGTATTTGCGTGTGCTTGTTTGAATGTGATTGTTTATAGCTCAGCGCTTGTAGACTCGGAGTCTATATGAATATAAAGAATAAAAAAGAACTTACTCTTTCGTCAAATCAAATTTACAGACGCAACACTGAAATAATGAGAGCCATTTTCCTTTCAAATCCGGCTGTCGACTCAAAACTCTTGGAGACTAATTTCCTCTTAATTTACTTTGTTCTTCACGACAAAGTTCATAAGTAAATCTGTCTCTGGAAATTTTAACGTTTTTCCTATCTATCTATTTATCTCTCTCTCTCTCTCTCCCTCTCTCTCTCTCTATATATATATATATGATGTATATATATTTATATATATATGTATATATATAATATATATATATATATATTTATATATATATGTATATACATATATATATGTATACATATATATATGTATATATATTTATATGTATATTATATATATATATGTATACATATATATATATATATATGTTTGTCAATGTAATTCATTTATTTAATTTGCATATTTTTATATGAGGTACCTATATATATATATATACATACATACATATATATACACACAGACACACACACACACACATATATATATGTGTGCTTTTATATATATATATATATATATATATATATATATATATATATATATATATATATATATATATATATATATATATATAAGGGAACTCATATATCCAAATTGTGCAAAACAAAAACAGTTAAATCGATATATAAATGTAATTATTTTCTTTATTTTACATAATCATCATAGGTGTTACCGATACATACACACACACACATATATATATATATATCGAATAATATCGGAGTAGGTTTCACTGTATACATTTCTCGTTGGCAACACTGCAGCGCTCTCAGGCTGGTTTGTATTACCCTTGACGACCAATAGTGACAATTGTGGTGATCTTTTTTCTCTCTCCTAATTAATACCTGATAGAAATCACAAATGGAAATACACGTAAATCAGAAGAATAAAAAATAACTCAAACTCCACTCAGTCTTTCTTTCTACAGAATCCGTTCAAACTTCTACAATGTCGAATCTTTACTTCTGGAAGGCTCGCCATATATGCTTTGTTAAACCAATTTGAATTCAGTCATTGCTACCAATGAATTCATGGGCCCAGGCTTGCTTCCTCTTTGCCGAAAAGATTCCATCATTCACACGCATTGCCTTGGTGTTTACATCCGGCATATGGCCGGAGAATTGTCCCTCGAGGCCGCTGACTACTCTCTTATGTGCTTCCGTCTTTCGCTATCTTTTTTTCCTTTATAATCCCTCTTTTTGCCAGGGTTGCATTATATGAGATGTAATAACCGACAGTATAGAAAAGTCTCTTTCCTCCCATCCATCTGCTTTCATCATTGTCTTCAGTGACTTTAATGCTCACCATGATACGTGGCTGAACCATTTTAAAGGTACTGATGTTTCGGTATTCAGACATTAAATTATTTCCATTGCTCATTCCCTTACCTAAATCGTCTCCATCCCAACTCATTTCCCTTGCCAAACCGAGCAACAAGCATCTCTACTCGATTTATTTCTCACCTCTTCTCCTCGCTCTTACCGTGATTTGCAATACTGCTCTCTTGGTAACTCGGACCATTCTCTAGTATCTATTGAAATTTCGTTCAAAGCATTCATTAAAAAGGAACTCCCTATCTCTAAGACTTCTTTCCGTTACCAGCGCGCTGATTGGGAATCATTCTGCGACTCTTTTCGTGACGCCATTTGGACTGATATCTTCAAACTCCATATTGAAAATTGTGCTACTGAGGTTACTTCTTGAGTCAAAGCCGGCATGGATGCTTTCATCACTTTTCGGAAATACTAGGTGAAACATCAATCGTCTCCATGATTCAGAGCGCCATAGCTCACTGGAACCTCTATTTTCGGTTATACCAGTGTGACAGCTCTCGTCATTACAGGTGCCTATTCGTTACTGTTTGACCAGAGAATGAAGTACCTGATAGCCTCTAGATCTTTGGCTCTCGTGATTAATGAAGGTTTAGATCTTCAATCAATTTGTGGTGTTACCCTTCTCTGCTGATAAATCTGAATGCATTCCCCTTAAGTTTTCCTGAACTCTAATCTTGAGTCTCGAGTCATCTGGAGTATCTCTGCCTAACCTCCCACTTAGAACTCAATCTCTGTTGAGTGTAATGCATATAACCCCTTCCGTGATTTCTGATACCATCGCTAACCTTGATGCTTACAAAAATGTTGACCTGATGTTAACTCTGTAATAGTGATTAAGAAGTGTGCTCCCGAACTGTCTTCTGTTCTCTCTAAACTGTATAATAAACGACTCGATGCCTCCTTCTTTCCTGCCTGTCGGATGTCATCGTCTGTTGTTCCAGCTTTTAAAATCTCTGGAGAATCATCCGACCCATCCAACTATCGACCTATTAGCATTCTACCCCTTTTTTGAAAACACCTAGAGGCCCTAATCAATGCTGAATTCGTTCATCATATCTCATCGTAGTTCCTCTTCTCATGCACTGATTACGGATTTCGTTGTTCCAGGTCAATTGCTGACGTACTGAAAATAATTGCAGGAAGTGTCTATCATGGTCTAGATATAAATGGTGAAGTCTATACTGTAGATGTTGATATCTCGAAAGCTTTTACGAGGGTCTGGCATTCAGGTTTTCTTTACAAGCTGAAAAGTTACGGTTTCCCCGGCCATATTTTTGAGCTAATCCAGTCTTTTCGATCATGTCGTGAAATGCAAGTTATCCTAAAAGTGCCACTCGTCTAGATCATTTCCTAATAACGCGGGGGTCCCCCAGGTCTCCATCCTTGGTCCTACACTGTTTTTAACACGGGGGCAAAAGGTGGCTTGTCAATTTAACGCCTACAAAAGTAAACTTCATCATCTCAAAACCCATCTCAGCCTTCTATCAGTATGGCTGATGCTAGCCTTCAGAAAAGTGACTTGTTGTGCTTTCTCTGGCAGGACATGAAGTGGGAAGACTATATCGCGTCCATTACTAGATAATCTGCTAAGAAAGTCAGCTCACTGTGTTGCGTGAGACAGTTTTTCCTTCCATAATCTATCTTGCATATCTATAAGTCTACCATTAGGATTATACATAGAATATTGCTGCTGTATATGGTTCGCTGCCCTTGTATTTACCTGGCTCTCATTGATAACATCAAGAAAAGAATCAGCAATATTATTGATCCTGATCTGGTGGCTCGGCTTCAGTCACTTGCTCACAGCCGTAAGTTTGCCTCGCTCTGACCCCGAGACCTCATCAATTTAAATTGGGCTGGCTAGATTTAGTCCTAAGTCCTATGTTAAGAGTTTATTTTCTCGCATTTCTCACTTGTGGAACTAGTTTCCGGCTCTTTTGCAGCCAACTTTAATCTTGAAAATTTAAAATGCAATACCAATCGCTATCCACTGTTCAGCTGATTCTACTTTTCTCTTCATTCTCAATACTAATGTTTCTGTTCATAATCCTCAACACCCGTCTTAGTGGCTTAACTGTCTTGTTTGGAGCGATACCATGAAGATACAATGATATATATATATATATATATATATATATATATATATATATATATATATAGTTTTAAGGTGTGATATATTTACGAGGTAAAGTGCTCAATACCGGAGATAAAACGTATGTAAATATAAATATAAAAGTGAACAATGAATTCAACACTCAGAGGCAACAGGCTGTTTCATGTTAGACGCAATCGTCAGGCCGCGAGTGTTGCATTTTTCCTCGATTATTTATATATATGGGTCAGTGGTGCATCGTGGGTAATTCATTCTACCAGTTATTTTGGCGGAAGTGGCTTATTTATTTATTTATTTGGGTTAAATTATCTTACTTGTTTTTTATTTACATTTTTATTTTATATATTTATTTATTCTTTTCTGTTTTCTATGTTTTATTAACGTGGTAAAAAAATTTCGTTGGGATCTGCTTAGGTCACTTATTTTACATGTTTTCGCTTATTTATGTTTATTTTTATTAGTTCGAACGGTTATTTTAGCGGGAGCGACTTTTTTTTTATTAATTTTGACTTGTTTTTTTCTTATTTATTTGCTTATTTTTATATATTTTTTATTTTGTATATTTTTATATACTCTATAAAGTTTTCGATTTTTGAGTGACATAATAATTTTTTATTTTATCATTATATAGCAGTTATAGCTACTTTCTCTTCCATTTTTTGGATTGATTGTTGAAATCTAGACTAACGGTTATTTTGGCGAGATTGGTTTGTTGATTTGTTTATTATTTGCTAGGGGTTAATTTATTTTACTTGTTTTTTTACATTATTCTGTTTATTTTTGTTTCTTCTTTTCAGATTTCGATTTTTAAGTAATGCAGTACAAATTGGTTTCCGTGTCTGGATTTTGAGATGAGCTCAGATCGTTTATTTAGTAATTTTATTTTGGTCTGGGAAGATAATAATAGGTACTTATCCTCCAAGCAAAGTTTGCAGGCTTTGGATTGATTGTTGCAGGCTGATGATCTTTTCCTTATTTTCCATGATATTTTAGGTGTCGTTTGCATTTTGTTTTTAATTTCCCAGATATACTGAGAAAGCATTGTGCTTTTCGTGTATTTACTATTTGTGAAAGAAGTTTTGGGCGTATAGTTTCTTTGTTTCCAGTGTCCTTCAGTTATGTATACTTTTCTTCATTATCTAGTGATTTTACCATGGCTTGGTATATTACGTGATTTTGTAAACAATTACCGTTTAGGGAACATTCATTCTTTGTTGTACATTATCTAGTGATTTTACCATGGCTTGGTATATTACGTTATTTTGTAAACAATTACTGTTTAGGGAACATTCATTCTTTGTTGTACAGTTACACGTGGGTTTAATTTGTTCATGTGGTTTGTTGAGAGTTTTCCTTTTGTGATTTTTTATTATTTGTGCCATATTCTCGGTGTGAATGTAGGTGATTTTTACAGTGTTTTTATTGGATATTTGATTATTGAAGGCGGGTGAATGGAAGATGTGTGTATGTACAGTGTAAGTTGATTCAATGTTCATTATATATATACATACATATATATATATATATATATATATATATATTAAGCTGCTTAATACATATATCTGTATATACACAGACACACATACACACACATATATATATATATGTATGTATGTATATATATATATATATATATATATATATATATATATATATATGCATGAACAAATTATATATATGTATATGTCTATACCTAAGAAGAAATCAATCACGCTCATTAGTAGGGGAAACGTTTTTGCGACGCTTCCTGATCCATATAATACACCTTGATTCTATATCCTTGGACATCAAGGCATTTTGATATAGAAATATTTTGGTTTTGTAATATAACTGGGTGATTTGAAATATATCTGTAATTCTTTAAATATCTGTGGTATACTTGAATTATGTCAGTATGCTTGATCAAGTTCTTTGTAGTCCCTTAAAATACGCTAGAATTCAGGTACGTAAACTTTTAAAATTAAAATTTTTCTTTAATACTTATATATAAATTTATTCTATGGGAACTTTCAGGAAATATACCCTATAACATGAATTGTAACTACTAATACAGGCAATCATACTACCCCCACACGCACACACACACACACACACACACACACACACATATATATATATATATATATATATATATATATATATATATATATGTATGCGTGTGTGTGTCTGTGTGTGTGTGTGTGATAACATTTATCGGCTTAAATTATTTTCGAATTCTGATCAAATGGCTAAACATCAGGATATTTTACCCATGCTTGGTCAGGCGAATATATATATATATATATATATATATATATATATATATATATATATATATATATATATATATATGTGTGTGTGTGTGTATCTATCTCTATATATATATATATATATATATATAATATGCATGTATGTATCAAAGCTTATATATATATTTATATACAAATGTGTATATTATTCGTCCTGTTTTTTATATTTCATGTGATATATATATATATATATACACATACACACACAGTCACATACACACACAGACACATACACACACACACACACACATATATATATATATATATATATATATATATATATATATATATATATATATAGCATATAAATGTACATATCAGGAAGGAACAGAAAACAGAAAATATTGTCCATTGTGTGTTTGTTCTATTCAATAACACTTGTTTGAATGAATTTTACCGAGATATTCTATGTACATACATACAGACACAAACAGACATGCACGCACACACACGCGCACTCATGCACATACACACACACCTACATGCATATATTCGTTTCGACTATATGTTTGCACCCTGATACGTATGCAATCCAGTAAATATCGCCGTCTGGTGACAAGTGGACATACTTTTCTCTGTTCATTTTCGTTTTTGAACGTTTCTTTTCCAGTGCAATCTCTTGCAACATGTCATATCTGGAAGTATTGCATTGCATCAGAAATGTCTGCTCGTTTGATTCGAGATTTCTTTTTTTTTTTTATTTCCGTCTGTATTTTTTCTTTTTTTTCCCCACCAAACAAAAATATATATCGGCTTGTAAAGAAGGAAAAGACATTTTGGCCGCTTGGTGACAAAAGTCACCAACCCCAGATGATATCCTGCATCATCTTGCTATGTATAATTGTGTTATTGAAAGAACTGCATGATAACTTTCCCATCACTGTATCGTAGTTCCCTCCTCATCTGGCGCCGCACAATCTTTTGTAGAAAATTAAGAACTTTACTTTGGTCTGGTACTAGACTAAAAATACGTGTCTGAATAAGCCGAAGAATATAAAACAACAGAAAACACTATCTTGTTTACGACTTTTCTTCTACAAAGCTTTCCATCTTATTAACATGACACAGAAATTGTAACGTTTTCCTCAATAGATTTTGCATTTTTACCATTTCACCCGAAGAAAGAAAATAAAGCCATTCAGGCACAAAGGGGTTACTGAGTGCAAAAGAATACGAGAAAAAGAACAACATTATTAAGAACAACATAAGAACAAGAATATAGAAGACAGGCTTTAAAAATTGACATTGTATCTATATTTTGAAGGTCAAATTTGACAGGAAAATAAAAAGCCGGAAGAGATTTCTATAAGTGAGAAACGCTAGAGAAGAAACTCTTAGCAGAGAACTTACGGTTCCATCTATCCAATGATAGGATCCTGAAGCCTGTCTAGTACTGTTCTTAAATTAAAGGAAAATTCATCGGAACAATTGCCATGACAGTGTTTATAGAAAAGGAACAGAGAAACTACGTTACGGCGGTGGGAAAGAAACTGAAGGCGAGATGCCAGGTCAGGACCCATGACATTGCAGATTCTTCTGTGAATTTTATTAAGACTGCATAACAGAAAAACCAGGCCAGATATGACAGTACTATTGACAGTTAGACTTATAAATATGTAGGATAGATTCTGGCGAGAAGGAATGGCAAGGTACAGTGAACCAATCTGTAGTAGCTGACTTAGGAATTGATTCAAAAGATTCTTCCAAATTCATCTAATATACAACAGCCCACATACCTGTAGTTTGGCTTTCTGAGAGTTTTCAGCTCCACGAATATATAATTCATAAATTCTATAAAATAATGGTTCCTAAAACAAAATTAAGAATGCAGGTAAGTCGCATATACCGAAAAACTGAAAAATGGCTCCCTTATTTGAAAGTTCAAGAATTAATAACGAGAGACATAAAAGTATACAGTAAGCTTGCTAAGATCTACGATATAAAAAAAAACTCTTCTGTGTGATAATATTTGTTGCTGCGGAAAAACGGAAGAAAATTTTGTTAAAACAAAAAGTGTTATGCACTGAGAGGCATTGAAACGAGAAGGCTTAATAGCAAAACCAGCAGGAAGAACTGAGGATTTAATTCACGCATAAACGACTTGAATTCTATGTCGAGCAGTTTGAAAAATGGGAACGTGACACAGACGTAAGGGGCAATGTTGATTGACACACAGCTGCAAATGCAAGCTGTAAAGCGAAAACTTCATTTTCATAAACAACGAAGTTGGAATTGGTTCTCCTAATCGAAAGTTGATTGCCGACAGGAAGGGGGGGGTGGATAAGCCAACCACGCTCACTCATGAGGTTTAGTGAGAGATAATCATATGAAAGAGTGGGAGAAGGGAATTCCCCAAGATTATTTCAATAAATCCGGATACGCGAAGCGAATTCGCTAGAGGATTCGGAGCAGAAGAGATGGGGACAGAGACGGAAAAGAGAAAAGAGACAAGTCGCAGACGAGAGACAAGACGGTCGAGAGCTCGTCTCAGCTACCGGTCATAATACACCCCACGTGATTGCCTGCCGAAGTGAACCCCACCGACTTCAGCCTTGTGCCGAACCTTACCAACAACAGAAAACCAGATTTTGCCAGGTCAACAATAATATCACTTCCGATTTTAGGCGCGGCTGGACTAGCAATGCGAAATTTGGTATGACCAATTGTTGTACGAAGGGCTGATATAAAAACGGTATTTACTTTTTCTTCAATTTATTCGGGTGTTATTCTTTTCCTGTACGTCATCGGCCTGCTTGGGCCAGCCTAACACGAAGATACCTGCGACGACTCGATCTGAGGTGCTTTATGATCAAACTTAAATCACAACGTGGGATAAGTTTAGCTCTGGAATTAAGCGGTCACTTCAGCGACCAGGTGCGGCGTTGGAATCTTGGACGTCCAGCTCGGGTGTTGCCCGATTACGTCTGTCTGTTATCACTTATAGTACAGTTTTCGATTATAAGTTTATTTTATTTGTTACAATTACCGAAATTACGCTGTTCGAGGTCTGATCACAAAGTGTCCGGAGTATTTTGCTATGACAAAGGGAGCGGCAGAATGAAGCCACTTTACACATACTGACCTTTGAACTCTGCCGCGCATATACACTACCTTAACGTTTTCATGATGAAAAAATCAATCTTGCTAGAACACGTACGTCTATTTCTACGATTTAGGACTTGAGCATCGTCTAGCACCGCTTTGTAGGAAGTGGACTTGACCTGAGACTGAGCAAGAAAAAGTGGTTTAGCATAAAATGACCCTCATTTTTTACGACCCTAAAGAGCAACAAACAGTTGTTCCTCTGACCACGTTCAAAGAGATTACCCTGATCGTTCATTCGTCGCACCTTTTCGTTTTATGGTGATTTTCTAAGTGTAAATGTGGCACAAGGCCGAAAGTATGGGACACACAGTGAGGATAGAACTCACTACGCAGTCGTAATTCTCTTAGTGAAACAATCTTGCTAAACAATAGACCAAGTCGAAGTGGATCCGACCTTTCATTTAATGTGTGAGATTTAAATCTCTTCTGTTAATGATCTCATTAAATCTGAAAAATAAAATGGCGCGCAGAGATGTTTTTTAACGAGCCGATAATTGCACGTTCATAAATAACTCAATTCTTCTTTATTTCATAGGACAACTGAAGTATGCAAAAAGTAGGGATCAATAATTTGTGTTATTAATTTTTTGGCAAAGTTTAACAAAAGTACACTAATAATGTGTTTCAAAAGTACCCCAATAATGTGTTTCAAAAGAACCCCAATAATGTGATTCAAAAGTACACAAATAATGTGCTTCAAAAGAAGCCCAATAATGTGATTCAAAAGTACCCTAATAATGTGTTTCAAAAGGACCCTAATAATGTGATTCAAAAGTACCCCAATAATGTGTTTCAAAAGGACCCTACTAATGTGTTTCAAAAATACACTAATAATGTGCTTCAAAATAATTCCAATAATGTGATTCAAAAGTACACAAATAATGTGCTTCAAAAGAACCCCAATAATGTGTTTCAAAAGTACACTAATAATGTGCTAGAAAAGAACCCCAATAATGTGATTCAAAAGAACCCCAATAATATGATTCAAAAGGAGAGTGTTTCTCTCAACGCCACTATGACTCTGTACTCGCTCTTTATCATTATGTGTTTATTTAGTTTTGTTATTCTATAATTCACAGACACTTTTGTAAAGTTATGACAAAGAACCAATCTGGTTCATAGTTATTTCTTTATAACATAGTAAATAATAATTATTGCATTGTAGTTGGTTCATATATCTTTATAATTTTGTAACTATAAAATTATTCCTATAAATAAACGATATAGGAAATAAATAATGTTTAAAATGTTTATAATTCTTGAAAAAATGTGTAAATCCAGTTTTATAATTTGGGATTTTATTAAAATTCTGAAAATAGATTCATAAGACTATAAAATTTACTGATGGCGTCTTCAGTAATCGTGGTGACAAAAGAAAAATCTCCATTTCATACACCGTTTTTATTCTTTTTCTTTCCTGCTACGTATATTAAACTTTGCCATATTTGAAAAAAATGAGGAGTAACGTTATACAGGGGAAATTAAAATATATACTTGGATCGAGAAGGAGATGGAAATTTGCTTGAAAATGTAAAAGATGATCTTTAGATCTAAATTTTCCCAGAATGGTGGGAAACAGAAAACACAAAGGCAGTATTAGAATTAGACATCGTCTAGACTGTTGTTGAAATAATAACACCGACATCTGAAATACGGAACTTTGTATGAAATCCAGTACAATCAAATAGAAGATGTAGCAAAACGATTTTTTTAAAAATGACCTCTAAATGTTAATAGTAATATTCTAGTGTATGTTGGTAGGGGGGGTAATTGTAAAAAGACTGCTCTCACTGCCACGACTCATTACCTACACTCACTTCTCCCTTTGCAAAAAGCAACTTTTTTTGTTTCTTTTTTTTTCCCTTATCCCCTCTTGTACTAATTTGGTACTGTTCAATTATTATTCACCTTGTTTTCACTTATTTCGGTAGGGCAATGGGACTTATTTTCGGTAGGCTAATACACTAGTGATTGGATGGAGTATTTGGTAACATAAGCATTTGTGATTTCCAAACGTGGTCCTGGAAGTGGGGCCTTAGACTAAAAAGAAAACAGAGCGAGCAATAACTGGGCAGTGTTAAATAGAACGAGATACGCTTGGACATGGATAGCAGAACACGAAATTCTTGGGTAGATTAAATAAGGGGTCCAATTCGAAATTTCCTGAATGTTACACGGACTGACAGAGAGTTGAAGAATCTCGGTAGCTGCAATTTGTGATAAAACAACAACAACGAATAAAACCTTGAGACTATTAGTCGTTATGTAAATAATAATAACTTGGAATTCTAGAAATATAGCCAGAAAGATCAAAGTTTGAAAACAATCAGCTGTAGACAGATACCTAATGAAGTCGTTCTATGGGGTTAATTCGAAGTTTTTATAACAGTTACATAAATACACTCTAATTCTGCAAGCGTACAGATGTTTTCAATTCAAATATGCCAAGGAGACACTGTAAAATACTTTATTTACGTGAAAAGGTGAAAGTCCTCGAATTATTAAGGGAAGAAATAAAATGTTATGACGACTTTGCAACGATCTTCGGTAACATATCTTATGTCCGTCATTATTTATTATTAAAGATTTCTGTTATAATTCTAACTTTCATTATTTGTTATTGTTTTAATTTCTTATTTATGCTTTTTGGAAAAAAGTCGTTACATCTCATGAAAGCCGAATAAGTTCACTTGTGTCTACCCTGTGAACGATTCATTCCAACCATCTCCACATTTTCCAACCTCGAGGAAGTGTAGCATTGTCGGTGTGGAATCAAAGAAAGTAAGTGAAGATTAAGAATAAAAAGAAAACAAAATAAAAGTCAACTAATAAACAGAGATACGATATCTATGAAAAATTAGTTGATGGTCACAAATCTTGTAATACAAAAGGGAAAGAAGCAGGGTTTGGCGAGGATATTTCATTGGTCTCTCAGTTAACTGATCAAGAACTCACAAAAAGACGAAACCTCCTGGTAAGTATCCCCCCAATTCTTTCTTGAAGTTTCTTTACCTTGTTAATGACCAGATGGCGTAAAAACGTTGAATTGAGGAAGTTATCTCACTCGCTGCCATCTTCACTGGGCATTTTGACGTGGCGTAATATTTAGTTAACTTCACTCGCTAAACCATCTACGACTGAGTAGTGAGTTCGATCCTCATTGTGTGCCCCACATATTCAGTCTTTTGCCTAATCTAAGCGACGCTTAGAAATTCGTGTTTATGGCACTTCGACGACGCGTAAAAATGAGCAAACTTGTCTGACTATAAAGGATAACGACATAGTATTGAGTTAGATCCTCATTGGGTGCCCCATACATTCGGCCTTGAGCTACATCTAAACCAAGCTTAGAAAGACACCCCATCTGTCGCTGACTAGTAGTCAGCAAAATTTCCCTGATAGATACAATAGAATTTGGCTCATACAAACACCATGTGTTTATGATTATAAGAAAATATTTCGTCTGATAAAAAAAATGTGCTTTTTTTTTTTCAATGTGAAATCGAGACGTTGTGAATTTGGAGTATTAGCCTGAAGAAAGCAGTTGTGAATCACCGGAAATTATTGCCTTTCGCTTGATCACTGCAAAAATTTAGTGTAGAATCTAATCAGTACTTTAATGGCCGCTTTTCAAATATACTGAAAGCACTTCAGATCTTGTGCCTTCCTTGCGCCGAAGAACTAGAAAACGGAAAACGATGAAACAAATGTAAGAACGTGCGAAAATGAGAATATGATAGGAAAAAGAAACCCGAAAAGATAAAGGTTTTCTCTTGAGCCTGTATCATGATACATAGCAAGTTAGTTTATTCCCGCAAGCGAAAAAAAAATAGTTATCATACGATCAAGTTATGTGGAAAGCATCGATTTCTGTCTGATTATCGAAGATAAGTAGTGTATGAACCTGATCAGTATGCAGATAAGGACTGTTAGTAGTTTTAGGCTTCGGATAAAACAAACCTTCTATATCAGGGCAATAAGATGTATGTCGACATCCATATCCAAAATTTAGTTTCGGCTCCGTTACACAGTTTGAAACATAAAGGAATTTTATTTAATTCAATTCCTGTTCTTTCTCTTAAGTTCGACCTTCGCCATCTCTTGGGATGGAGGAGTTCGGATACAAATTTAATCCAAACATTTTTTCTTTTTCTTATCCATTTATTTCTGGAAATGCAAGTTTCCAAGCCATTATATATTTTCCAAAAGGTTTATGCTGTCAGAGAGTAAAAATAGTTCAGTTCGCATTGTATTTTAATGCTCAGCTGCAACAAACTATAATATTATGATTCGATTCAAATAATATATCTATATATATATATATATATATATATATCTGCATACGTACACACCCACACCCACACACACACCCACACACACACACACACACACACACATATATGTATATATATATATATATATATACATGCACATTTCATTGATTTAGGTTTTATACAATTTTTTATATGATCTTATATAAGTTTTTTTTCTTTTCGGTAGATAAATTATATAAAAACTGTGCAATTGTTCTTTCTTTCCGAGCGCTTTCGGCTATACATTTATCCATTTTCAAGGTTGAAATATATAAACTGTTAGCAAGAAATAGATTGTTGTATGTATGTATTTATATAATGTTTTCATTTTTATTATCACGGTCAAGACATTGTGTCCATGTTCATAGTTGATATTATTGAGTGTTTTGTTTTTATTAATAAGTCTTTCATTGTGTTTTGCCTTTATTTACATGTAGACGATACTATAATATTTGTGTTATCAACAAATATGTTATGAATAGGGTCCAGTAGGTCTCCGTCAGTATTTACGTTGTATGTGTGAGTCCTCTTGTCAAACGTTGTAGTATATTATTTACATTATTCCTCGTCTTTGTCGCCATTATGATTACAACGTTTCGGCCGTTGTCGCTCCGGCCTTAATCAGGTGGTTGGAATTTCGAACTGAACCCTTTATTTCGCTCACTGGGGTAGATGTCAGTTATCAGTTCTCCACTGTCTTAACCGGGTATTGAACTCACACTCTTTGGGTCCTGTCTCTGGATGTAACCAACGTCTTTATCCACTGTGCCATGTGTCCTTGTATGAATTTCTGGGTATTAAAACCTAATGTCTTCAGCAACCATTTTTACCAGTGCTCATATTGCAATTTTTGCTGTTATCATTCTATGTAGTTACCAGAGCTCATAATGCAACTTTGTTATTATTATCGCTTTTCTCTGGCATTCCTTATTATTGGTTCCCATATTGTATTCATTTCTATGCTTGGTCGGCTCAAGAGATTTTTGTGGCCTAGCATGTGTGCTGATTCCTTAAGTTTACGAATTTTCCAATTGTATTCGTTGTCTATGATATCAACCTGATGTACGCTGTCCCGTGCAGCTGCGGAAAGAAATATAAAGGAGAGACAGGCCGCCCCCTTAAGGTGAGGCTTCAACAACACCAGAAAGCTGTAACACGAGAGAGAAGGGAGATCACCGCCCTCTGAAACGGCCGAAACGTTGTAATAAATATGTCGACAAAGATGAGGACAATAGTCCGAATAATGTAAATAATGTACATAATTACCTCATCTCAGAAATATAGACAGATGTTGTAGTATGGCTTATATAATTGATTACGAATTTTGATTGATCAGGAATAAAATACCTTAATGGACATTTAAATCCTTAAATAATATTTGTTCTATTTACTCTTGTTCTAAAAGGTGAATTGTTATTTTTAATTATAAGGATGGCGGTTTAAATTGTTTGTGTAATAAATAGTCTATTATATTTGCTATTGTCAACTGGTGTTGTGCATTTTTTTATAATGTACTAAATTCTAGTTTCATTTTGTTTGTAATTTTCATTCATCGGATTTTTATAAAAATATAAATGTTATTGTTTATATTTCTATTCTCGTCGTTGCTATTAGCAACCTTGGACAGAAATAACGCTCGGAAAGAAAGAATAATTGGACAGTTTTTTATATAATTTATCTACCGAAAAGAAAAGAAAATTATAAGATCGCATGAGAAATTGTATAAAAAACTAAATGAAAGCACCTTGTCTGTTGTATTCAATGAAATATGCATGAACGAAGGATTGCTGCTTAAATATACACACACACACACACACACACACACAAACACACACACACACACATATATATATATATATATATATATATATATATATATATATATATAACTATGAACTTAAAGAGCCAGGTAAACCTAGGTTGGTTTACTTGGTTCTTTAGGTTCATAGTTAGGTTTGCTCTACTCTTTATAGTTACTTTTCCTTTACTCGGTTTGGAGGGTTTTTCTTTGGACTCTGAGCTTGGATTCTGGAAGATTGTTTTCGCCTCAATTTCATGTTCTTAGTTCTTTCTTTTTTTATCCCTTATTTTTTTCTTGGGCATTGGTTTGTGCAATTACGAGCCAAAAAAAAAAGGTTTTGCCAAACGAGTATAACTATTTATATTTATATTATTATCATTATATATATATATATATATATATATATATATATATATATATATATATATATATATATATATATATATATATATAATATGGAGAAAACAACTGAAAAGTTGCAAATTAAAAGAAAAAAAATTGAATGTTTTTTGGTGAAAGTATTTATATATATATATATATATATATATATATATATATATATATATATATATATATATATTTGATATTTCAGATTGCCCCGATCTTTCGTCAGAAATTAATTAAATAGCTGTATTCAGAAGTTTGTTTTCAAGTAGCGTCCGTCGCGAGACGCGGACGTCACGTGATGTGGAATGCAACTGTGTTTGAATATCTCTAACGTAAATCTAACGATGATATGTTTGATGTTGTTTAAAATGAGTTTTTTTTAACTATATCTAAAGAGACTTTTTAACTATTGAAATATTTATACAGATTTAAAATTCCCAAGTCTTTGTTTAACCCTAGTTTATATGTGTCTAATTTTAAAATCCAGTATTTCTCTTTTTTTCTTCGTGTGCATGTTGAACTAAAATCGGAATATATCAATAAACATTTACAGTTGTCTAATGAGTGTCTTGATTGATTAAAGTGTTCAGCTATGGGGGAATAAGGATTGTTTTGACGTATGGATTGTTTATGAATGTTGAAACGAAATCTAAAATTATTTCTAGATTTACCAATATATTCACTATTGGGACATATTGTGCAGAATAGATAGTAGATTATGTTATGGCTATCACGGGTGAAGCGAGGTGGATGTATTTTGGTATTGGTGTTGGGTACAGAAAATACACTATCGGTTATTAAGTGTTTGCAAACTAGACAACAAGTTTTATTACATTTGTAATTTCCTGATTCGTTTGTATTATTTAGATATTTGGTAGAGGTGAGGATAGCTGATAGGTTAGGTGTTTGTTTATTTGCATTAATGGGTGGTTTAGCGAAAATGTTTTTGATCTTTTTGTTTCACTGGAGGTTCTTGTAATCATTTTTTAAATTGTGAATAAATGTGTGGGAATATTGATTGTGGTTAAAAACCATGGGAATCCGATTGTTGCTTTTACTTTTCTTGAATGTGAGAAGTGTGTTACGATTTATATGGATAGTTTTATTTAGTGCTTCTTTTATTATATTTATTGGGTATTTACATTTTAGGAATTGTCTTGTTAAGTTATTAATGTTGTGTAGAAAATCTAGATGGTCTGAGCATATGCGTTTGATTCTAAGAAATCAGCTGTATACGATAGATTTTTTTAATTTAAGAGTATGACAGCTGTTGAAGTGTAGGAATTTATGCTGGTTTGTGGGTTTGTTGTATAGACTGGTAGAAAGTGTATGTTTGTTTAATTTTATCATAACGTCTAAGAAATGGACGGATGTGTATGAATGCTCCATGGTAAATTTAATTGTATCGTGGAAGTTGTTGCAGAAAGTAAAAAAGTTTTTTTAATTTTTCTGATCCATGAGTCCATAATAAGAAAATGTCATCAATATATCTAAAATAATGTAATGGTTTAAATTCTGAATTGTTTAGTATCTTCCTTTCTAGAATGTGCATACAGATATTAGCATAGCTAGGTGCCATTTTCGTGCCCATTGCTGTGCCACTAATCTGTAAATAGTGTTTGTTGTTGAATTTAAAATATTTATGTGTTAGAATGAAATTTATTAATTGACATATATCTGTAACTTGGTTGTTGGGTAATTGTTTACTAAGGAACTCATGGCAAGCTGATTCTCCTTCAGTATGTGGAATGTTCGTGTAAAGGGACGAAACATCCATCGTTACTAGGATTGTATCCTGGTGGACTGAGTTAATGTTTTGTAATTTGTTGAGAAAGTCAGTAGTATCTCTAATATAACAAGGTATGTCAAGCAGTAAAGGTTTTAGGATGTTGTCTATGTACCCAGATATAAGTTCTGTGAGGGTACCTATGCCTGATATTATGGGTCTACCAGGTGGTATGATTTTAAGGGATTTTGAAATTTCATAGGTGTTCTCTTCATTATTTGATTGTGTAATTTGATGTTGGTTGGATGAAAAGGTGTTAGAGTGTTTTTCTGAAAGGATTTTGGGGAGTTTATGTAGTTTTGGGATAGTGTAGAATGTTGCTGTTTTAGGGTTCTCAGGAATACGAGATTTTATGGTATTTCTTATGTTCTGGTTCAGGTTCTGAGTGAGAGATGATAATTCTGTTTTGAATGTGCTAGTTGCGTCTAGAGGTAAGGGTACATAGAACCGGTTATTTTGAAGTTGTGATTCTGCTTCTTTTATATAGTTGTTAGTGTCTAAGTTGGTTATAGCTCCGCCCTTTAAAAAAGTATACGTGACTTCTCATTATGCATATATATATACATATATATATATATATATATATATATATATATATATATATATATATATATGCACACACACACACACACACACACACATATATATATATATATATATATATATATATACATATATATATATATAATTCAGGTGGAATTGGCATCATGTCTTCTTATTTCCTTATTGATATTTGTCCCTTTTTTTCTACATTGGGATCAACTTTTGAAGATTTTTAGTCTTTCAGATAATACGAGACAAAACCCGAAATATTAATAGAAAATAGTTTGCGTAGATCAACGGTATCTTTGTTCCCTTTAAATCACTCCTCTCGGGGCTTCACACTCTTATCTCTGCGTCTCCTCTGCCTTGTAGCTTAGCTACGGCTGGCGGCGTGAGTGCGTTGATATATATATATATATATATATATATATATAACCGATATCTACCGGAATTCTTTGATATTTGCCAAAAACAACAATAACTTCGTGGACAGATTATTCTTTCCTTTTACAAAAATCTTGTAGCCATTCTTCAAAGTTTTGTATTTTCAATGCTGCCGATACTTTCCCGTGGTTAGCACTTCAGAAGAAGTAAAATAAAATCAATGAACAAAACAAATGACGATGAGCGACGAAAAGCAGAATCAAAAATTGAAGTATCTCGCTGTTTTAATGTCCGGAAACGATTCATGATCGAATGCAAAATGTCTACCATGAAGACCTTCCTTACTATGCAACTGTCAAAAATTGTTTTGACGAATGTCGACAGGGAAGGAGGCCGTGATTAGAACTACCTGTAGAAGAAAGCTTTCTTGAAAACTAAAATTAAACGAAAGGATTTTCTCGCTGTCATATTAAAAATACCGAAATGAAAGCTTTTGAAACGCATTCATATGTACAGGTTGCGGTTGATAAATTGTCACCATTTTATATTTTTAATTTCGCGCATGCGCGTTGGTTGCTTATGATTTTGTCGACTGCACCGTACAATAGCGTTAGTTGAGCACCATCTGTGAAAAAATGAGCAACATGATGAAATTCAATCCACAAAGAAATTTGGAAACAGCTTGCTGTACTGCTTGGCATTCGCACTGGAAGCTCCAATGTGAACATTTCAGAGAGTTTAACTGTCAATCTGTGGGCAGTGCAGAGGAATCAGAAAGAGTTGGGCGAGTCTAATCTTGATTACGAAGGTCTTTCAAGTGATCACTAGCGATGGCGACGTTATACCGTCATTCATCGTTCCACAGAGCCTCAGATTCAACACGGAGGCCTACATCAAGTGCCTTGAGGAGGCAGTGCTGCCCTGACTCAAGAGGGTGGACAACCCTATGTCTAACAAGAGGAATCTGAACTATGCCACACAAGCAGGACCACCCAATTATGGCAGTCACACAATTCTTGCGGCCACATCACCCCTTACAACTGACCACCTAAGTCTCCAGACTGCAACCCCTTTGATTATTATGTGTGAGGCGAAATTGTTCGATAGACCAACAAAACTCCTCGTAATGTCAAAGATGAAATATATATATATATATATATATATATATATATATATATATATATATATATATATATATATAAGTATGTGTGTGTGCGTGTGTGATTAGTGCGCATTTGATTAATGTGTTTTCGATTAATGCGTAAAAATTATATCACAATTCGATTATTGCATACATAATACTCGATTGGTGCGCTAAAACGTATCTTCCATAGTAATTGATTGTTTTTATATAATTACCCATCAATTAAAAATTTTCTAAAATTTAAAAATGCAAAATAGCTAATTATTACTATAGGTAATATAAGTATTACGTTATTTAAGTACTTATACTAGTGTTCAAAATATAGACGGTTATAAATGGATAAATTTTCTAAAATAAGCCGATAATAAAATACCTTTTTTTTCTTTTTTTTACATTTACTTCTTTTACGTTTAATGATAGATTTTTTTAACCTAGAAACATAAGAAATCATTTATTGAACAAAGTAACTAATAATAACAAAACAAAAGTCATTGAAACAAAGCAAGTTCAGTCGACCAATGATGATAATCCCAGAACAAAGCCACTACAAACAATCCTCTCCATCCTCCGCCAGCCGCAACGACGGAGAAAGCACCACCTCGAACCATCGCCAGTGAGACACACCGCAAGAGCCACCACGCCTTGCGAGGCTCGTCCCCCAATCGAGACGCAATCGCAATACCTATTTGAATATTTGTCTCTATTAAAATTTTCTGAATGTTTTAATTTTTAATTATATTTATTTTAAATGAAAATTTCTCTTTTTTTTTTAATCGACAATTGAATCAGGTAAAAATACTAATGAAAATTTCTCATTTTTTTTTTAATGGACAATTGAATAAGGTAAAAATATTAATGAAAATTTCTCATTTTTTTTTTAATCGACAATTGAATCAGGTAAAAATACTAATGAAAATTTCGAAAACTAGACAATATACATAAAAAAATTAAACGAAAATTATTAAACCGGGCGCCAAAGTCACCCGATTTAAACCTTATTGAAAATATAGATGGAATTTAATGAAAAATAAAATTAAAGTCAAAGTTTTTAAAAATATCGATGAATTAAAAGAATAAATTACAGATTTTTGGAATAACATTGATAAAAATTTCATTTGTACGCTAAATTATATGAAGAATAGGAAACTAGCATACACACAAAGCAATCTAAATAAGTTTTTCATAAATACCAGATTAATAAACATTAATTCATAGCATTTTTATTATATATTTTTTATATGTACCAATATTTTAATTAAAAAGTACACAAATTAAAAAGTAATTGTGAATAAGATTGAAATTTGAGGTTTAAAGTACATCATTTCCAAAAGGGTATTATATTCGATTAATGATCTTTCGATTAATGCGTATGTTTTAATGTACACATTAGCCGCACTAATCGAGGGATTACTGTATATATATCGATTAGAATATATATATATATATATATATATATATATATATATATATATATATATATATACCCAAGTTTAGGATTGGTATATACGGAATGAAATCCAATAACCAACAATCAATATTCTTTAAAGAGTGCTCAATACAGAGTAGAGCAGATATAATTATTTATTTGAATATTACAACATAAATATGTTATAAAATCACGACAAAAGTAGCCATTTTGTTTCAACACTTCTTGTGTCTTGTCAAGTGATAATATAGAGTATAGAATAAATGGTTTTAAAAGTTTCAAATTAATCAACGATCCTTAGCTAAGAGTAAACGCTGTTACGTAAGCTAGAGTGGCCAATCAAAAAACAAGTATAGGATGATTCGAAAAATTTGACAACTAAGCAAGGTTATCTAGATATTAAAAGATTTATAAAATTTGAAATTAAAATTAAAAGTAAAAAATTAAAATTACCTATTTAGAAATCTAAATCAGATCTCTATTAAGTTTTAAATTGTAGAATTACCAAGGAGAAAAAATAAATAAATAAATAAATATAAAAATAAAAATAAAAGATATATATGCTATTTAATTTATATTTTCATTGAAATTAAGTTGAAAGTTGTATTTAGAATCCCAGACATAGATGTATACATTTTTCGTTACATTTCAGCATGTTAGTCGCCTCTCACGTGAAATCATTCGAACAACGGCATGTTAAACGCTCGGACGTATTTAGATATATACACACACATACAAAAAAGCAAACCACACATAGGCAAATGCACTATACTTACACATAGACATCGATACACACAGGCACATACATCTACATTCAATATGATCTAGACGGTCAAATGTCGAAGCTATTCGTGGCTTAATATGTTTTTAAACGAATTTAAACTTGAAAAATTTAAACAAATAACTATATATAAATATATATATATATATATATATATATATATATACATATATATATATATATACATATACACACACATACACATATATATACATATATACATTTTTGAAAACATATAGTTTTCGACACATTTACAGACAAAAGTAAATAATCACCTCCACATATAATTGAACACTCGCACATCCGCATATAAATTAATACATGCACCCGCATAGACACATATAAGGATAATAGGTACGCATACACAGACCTACGTACATAAACATACACATAGATAAGCACATATAAATATATTGACCCATACGTCGACGCAGAAAAGTAAATAAGGCAAGTGAAGAAATACATATAAAGATGCAACCATATACAAGCACACACATACATACATACACATCTAGATGTACATACATAAGCACGCATGCATATATGCATATACACTAAATATATATATAGACATTTACAAATACAAGTGTATACATGAAAAATTAAACAAACGTAAATTAAAACGACATGAGTATAAAAATGCATATACACATCCGCTAGTACATATATATACACACATACATACGCAACTACACATAGATATATACACATATATATCTACAGACATACATATACATACATACATACATACACACATACAAACATACATATTCACAAATATATATACGCATATATACATATACATATATATATATATATATATATATATACATACATATATAAACACACATACACATATACATACACACACATACACATATACGCACACAGACATACATATACAAACACATATACATATATACATAAACATATAGACACATGCATAAAAAAGGAAAAAGAAATAAGCATACATAGACCAACTTATATTCTAATAATATTCCAACAACATTATGATAAAATATATTAAAAGTTAATCATAATTTAAGAAAAGAACAACGGTCTGTAAGCAATTAAAGGTACTTTATCAACAAAAGTAGATTTTAGTTTGTATCTATGATACACTCCAAGACACTAAAGCCTACATACAAATACACATACAATGACACACCAACATATATATATAAATATCTAATCCTATATAAATACCCATATCGACACATCCAGATAAACAATACAGAGACAGTCGAGCTCAACCATATAATCACCCACACATACATATAAATATACACCCATATACAAACACATATACATAAACATATACATATTTAAACATACATATATATACATATATATGCATATATAAACCTATACATACACAGAGAAACATACATACTACATATACATACATATATGCACACTCACACATACATATACATACATATGCAATATGCATACATATATCTACACTCACACAAGTACACATAAATATCCCCATATACCCATACATATACTCACACATTTAGTGGTAGACACTTACCAGAATTTACACCCTTACTCATACACATAAACAGGTTAACCTATGATAGAAGCCAATATACACAACGATATACCTTCAAAAAAAAAAAATCATATATATATCCCTATATACACATATACATATCCTACAGTAGAAATAACTCTACATAACATACACATATATACATCTAAATACAGGCACGTATGATACTTTGTAAGTGCCCAGTACACATTCATATCGATAAGGCGACTATCATGCTAAAAAGGTAATAGTCTATTAAGTTTCATTTATCATTATCATAGAAAGTATATGATTTCTATACTAAGTTAAATTTAAGACGATGCTTACAGTTAACTGTTAGTTCATATCTTTGATTTAAAAGATCAGTCTTATTTTTAAATCTAATTATTTCAAGTTTCTCGTTAAGGCATAAGTAACACGGGGCATATAGTGAGTTACATGTCCGGGCCTTTCTAATTAATTTCCATTTAACCTTAGGTGTTTTATTTTTCTCTTTTAGACTCCAAAAGTATTTGGATAATGAAGTCATATATTTATAGTTACTATTATTAAAAGATTGCAGGTGACCCCGCCAGCGTTCCTTGAATGGTCTCATGGTGCAACCTATGTAGAATTTCTTTATATTTGGATTTTCTAGTGTTGATATAGTACTGAGATAAACTACAGAGCTAGTTAAACAGTTATTATTTAGTGGACAATTATTGGGATTCCTGCAGTTACATGATTTATTATTTGTGTCATTTTGCTTAATGTTGCTATGTGCAACCTTGTGGGTTGTCAGGCTCTCCGAATTTATATACTTGCTGAATATACTATTGTTATGTTTTTTAATTATTTTTTCTAGGTTATCAGCACAACTATAGCTTAACTTAAGAGTATTAGAGTTAAATATTTTACTGAGTGAGTTGGTTCCAGATTTGGGGAAATGTTTTTTAATGAGGTTTAGAAACAGGTGCCCCAATTTGGTTTTAACCATAATGTTAAAAGGGGGAGTATACCATATGATTTTTCTAGATCTCTTTCTACCATTATTGTTGCTATTTATAGGGCTTTTATATTTAATATTAATATTTTTATATCCACTATTTTTAAGTGCGGAATTGTAAAGGTCACTATGCTTATTAAAAATATCACTGTTTGAAGAGTTGTTACTGATCCTACATTCAATAGAATAGGGTATGTGTTTGATGATTGCAGGGGGGTGGTTAGAATTTGGATGAACGTATATTTGATTGGAATTAACTTTTACATATGGTTGGTATGTGTTGCTAGTGAGGTCTAGGGTGACGTCTAGGAAGTCTACTTGTTTAACATTAGTGGAAACTATTACTCTGAGACCTAGATCCTTAAATACCTTATGTATCATTTTTCTAATACGATCTACTTTAATTTTAGTGGAATTCCTAACTACTAATAACCCGTCGTCCCTATATAGTCCTACACTATCAGAATCTAGGCAATCAAATGCACTTAAATTATACAAAAGAAATAAACCAACAAGATCAGAAGCTTCAGCAGAATCCAGAGAACCCATTGAAATGTCAAATTTTTCGTTACAGGACTTTTTGGTCCACTGTTCATCTTTGTAGATTAGAACCGAATTTCGGCACTCCATGATGGTATTCACTTCTCTTTCAGAAATGTTGGAGTATTCCCGAGCGAAATCCAGGGCACAAGTGAACAGATTTTTGGATATAGATGGATAATAGTCTGTAATGTCAAACTGTATGAAGGTACATTTATCCTTAAATCCGATGTTGGTAAACCAGTTGATGACATCCGCAGTGTTAATCCATTGTAGTAGTCCGAGGGTTTTATATATATATATATATATATATATATATATATATATATATATATATATATATATATATATATGAAATTAATAATTAAACAAATCCATTTACCTCATATTGTGAATAGGCTATTTCTGAAGACGACAAATTTGGTCATGTGTCTTTTCGACCTTCCGTGTTGAATGAAATAAAGTTTATGCCTGTAAGGTTAGAGGAAGCGTGATTTAACATTTATCTTTTAGGAGTTGAGATTGGAAGCGAAAGGTTCAACTTAAAACTTAATTTGCCGAAAATACCTAATACAGAGTTTACACTTTTCACAGTTTCATTAAGTCGCTAGGCCCGGTGCAGAGGTCAAGGACGGTGGTAGGTGTCTATTTTAAAAGGAAGAATTTAAACAAATCAAGCAATATTTACCTTGTGACGACAAATTGGAGATATCGGAAGAAAACAAAAATTTGAACTTAAATTTTAAATTAAAGAAGAAATTAAAAACGAACCCCCAAAATAAATTAAATTTATTTTTTATATAAAGAGACGTTAAGAGATTAATCGTAAGAGAGATAGCGAGATATTCTATGGAGATGGAAGTTTATAAATTATAATTAATATAGTATAAAATGTTTTAGAGGAGAAGTGGATTAAAAAAATATATTCCACTATGGGAATTAGAATTAGCTTTTGTTTATTTTATTTTGATATATAAAGTATTATGGGGTTGGGAGTAAGGGAATGATTTTGGGTAGCTAATTAAGGCAAAACTATTTTATCGACATAAAAACAAATTCAAATTTCCATATTACTGGAATCCAATTGGATTCTACACCAATATAGTGGAATTTATCTGACCACAGATCTATTAGAAACCATTTAAACATTTAAACACACAGAAACAAAACATACTAGTGGAAAATACAAGCATAATAACCTCATCCACATTTTTTAAAAAAGATTAAAAATAATGGAAGAAAGAAAAGGCCAACACTTAATAATATTAACAACGAACACGGCCACAATGTTCTATTCATGTTCGGAAAATAAAACATCTCTATAACACTAAAAACATACACACACAGCCCATATCCAGGTAAGTTGAAAAAATAAAATAATCGTTGATAATGGCTAAATGTATAGCCGAAAGCGCTCGGAATTACAGGACATTTGGACAGTTTCTACACACTACTCTATGTCCGAAAAAGAAATCACCTGTTAGAACACGAGAAAAATTAAATAAAAAACTTAATCGCAGGAGCTTGTCTGTCGTTTTTAATGAAACATGCATAAGTGAAGGATTGCTGGCTAAATATATATATATATATATATATATATATATATATATATATATATATATATATATATATGACAGGCTAAATACACAATATATATATATTGTGTATTTAGTCAGCAACCCTTCACTTATGCATGTTTCAACAAAAATTTCTGCGAACGAATATTTGTTTCTCCCAACTGTAGGTGTATATTTATATATGATACACGTTTTTGTCTCCGTCGAGGTATCAAGGCTATATAGAGTCTGATTTGCAATATATTCGTCACCGAGGCCCGTTGGAACAGTTGAAATGACTTTTGCTTGACTGTCCGGGTTTCAATTCTCGGTAGTGGATGCGCACTGCTGATGAGTCCCAAATATAGGACGAAACGGCCGTCCAGTGCTTTCTGCATTCTGTTGAGGTTTCTTTCAGACTCAATGAATTACTTAATTATAATTATCAAATCCTCCTAATAATTTCTATCATATGTATATCATTGCTTGAAATAGCTTTTAAAGCTCAAGGTTGTCGTGGCTCCGGCGGCACCGTCCTATGGTTAGAGAAAATCTCAG
>OZ038496.1:103489145-103499145 GCA_964036315.1 Acanthosepion esculentum
ACTATGTCGGATAGATAAGTATTGACCCTTGACTTAAAGAAGTTAAGATTGTAACGATCAGAGACGTATCCACTCAGGTGAATGTTCCACAAAGCAGAAGATTTTCTGTTTGGAACTTCCTCCTTACACATGGAATATGGAGGGAATGGGGGTGATTCGATCATCTGGACAATAACTAGTAGAACTATTAAATGCAGTTGGTCAGAACATATGTGATGGAAATAACGATAGAGTAGTGATAGGCTTACAGTGTTTCAGTTGTGGGAAGACAGGGCTGTAGGGTTAAAATAGTTCATCAGAGTAAGCGTTTGAAAGTCCGTCAAATCGTGTGATGTTTGGACAGCAAATTCCATATATAGCAGCAATACACCATTCTTGGTCTGACTTGCCTCATAGATAAGCACCAAGATTGATTCATTGATTCGTTTTTTACGGCTTATCAACCCTTTTCGCGTTATTTAAAGCCAGAACATATTTTTAAATTGTAAGAATCTTTTTGAGATAATAATGGTTATATGATACATCTTTTAATAATTAACCTATATATATATATATATATATATATATATATATATATATATATATATATATATATATATATATACATATATATATATATATATATATATATATATATATATATAACCTTTCTACAAACGACCCGCACATTAAAGCGTACAGTGCCTGGTATTCCCAAGAGGTCACCCATCTAGACTCAACGTTGCTCAACTTTAATTAACGGAAGAGTATATAGCACAGGCATCAGACCAAATGTGGTTGTAATATTCAGGCATGGAGAAAAGTGATTCTTGTAAATAAACAAGATAGATTCTGGCCAGAAAGATTGCGACAGACTTAGAAAATGATTTACTATAATAGGTTTATTTTATGGCTAATAGTAAATCCAAAGTATGATTCAAGGTTGCTACGTGTAGTCCTGAGATAATTTGTTTTCACAGAGAAACGTATATATGTGTCAATATTTGAAAAGAAAGATTTAAAAATTGTGGACACAAACATATCAGAGGCCGAAGCGTGTACAGATACATGAAATGAAGAGAAGCGACTATAATATATTCGATGCCAGTAAATGTTTTCCTTTCAAGTTACTTGTGTAAATGCAATTAAAGCCGGAGTATAGCCAGATGAAACCGATGGAAATTTTACAGTAACAGCATTAATGATTTTTTTCTTGTCTGTGCCTACAATCAGCGCTCAAAAGACTGGAACTTATTTCCCTATTAACGAAGAAGTAATCAAGCGGAGAGAGGTCGCAGTTACTGTCGGGGTTGTTTCAAGACTTGAGCAGTTCTCCTTCAGTAATTCCCAGAACGATGTCATTGTTTACAGGTCAAACAGGACAATATACGCTAACAAGTTGGACACTGGGGATTTCTTTCGGCGTTGTCGTGCATTTTTGAAGACTGGCCGGAAGCAAATGGCTTAAGAAAATCTAGGCGTACAAATGTAGGACGTGAAATCTCGGCACCAGCGTGAAATCACATAGATTACAGATATGAATATTGATCGAGAAATCCATTTCTATAAATGTTGCCTTTCTTACGTATGAGTCTGTCTCATAATTGATCGTCACTCAAGTAGGACATGGCACATCAATATTATCACATTCATTTGCATCTACAAAATAACATGTGGAAATATTTCTGGAAAAGGTAGATAGATAGATAGATAGATAGATAGATAGATAGATAAGAAAGGACTGCAATAGATAGATAGATAGATAGATAGATAGATAGATAGATAGATAGATAGATAGATAAGAAAGGACTGGAGCAGACTGAGATAGATAGATAGATAGATAGATAGATAGATAGATAGATAGATAGTCCTATACGGGCACAGATTTATATATTTGTAAACTATTGATAGACGTGTGTGTGCGCGCATGCGGAAATAGTTTCAGATGTAGATGAATTAAAATGGTTGTCTTTAAAGATCAACTCTTGTTAAATTATACACAGAGGAAGAGAGAGTGAGTGAAATAGTGGGGAAATTGTTCAAATGTCTTGTAGACAGCGGAGACTGGATTCCTGGAAACGATTTAGAAATTCTTTGATTTTTCCACGTCCCTGTAACAATGAAATTTCTCCCTGGCATTTATAGTGTCAGATCGTGTCGTTTCTTTCGATATAAATCTTTGGCGGGAAAAGGCCAAAGGGGAAACGATGCCGAAAAAGAATGGACAATCTTACGCGCAGGATTATCTACTTCATATAAAACCGCTCCTTTAGTCAGGGAATCAAAGCCGGTCAAAATACAAAGGAATAATCTTCAGATGTCATTGCAGAATTTGTCGAACAGAATCTCTGTATAAAATTTACGGCTTCTAAACGAGAATAAATCCACAAAAATGATGTAGACTACGACAGTCGAAATTCTATAACACTCACAGATTTGAGATATACACAATAAATATATATATCTATATTTCTGAGATGGGTCATTGTAACTATTCACACTATTCGGTCTGGTTTCCTTATGTTTATTTCCATATTCACAACGTTTCGCCAGTTGTTCGCTCTGGCCTTCTTCAAATGATATACGTAGGAATTTCGAACCAAACACTTTATTTCGCCGACCGGGGTTAGATTGTTCTAGTTCCACATGCCATGCCTTTTTATGGATATCTCAGTTTCAGTTATTTCCCTTTAGTAACTCAACTCTCTAAGTTTCTGTTCACTTCTGCTGTGGCCAGGTACTGAACTCACAACTCTTTGGGTCAAGTCACTTGATTATTTCAACCAACGATTTTATCCACTAGTAATATATATTTTATTTAATTTAATATTAATACAATATAAGCGTAGATTACTTATATCGTATATGCTATATTTCGTCCACCGGGGTTAGATTGTTCTAGTTCCACATGCCATGCCTTTTATGGATATCTCAGTTTCAGTTATTTCCCTTTAGTAACTCAACTCTCTAAGTTTCTGTTCACTTCGGCTGTGACCAGATATTGAACTCACAACTCTTTGGATCAAGTCACTTGATTACTTCAACCAATGATTTTATCCACTAGAAATATATATTTTATTTAATTTAATATTAATACAATATATGCGTAGATTACTTATATCGTATATGCTTCAAGATACCATATCCTGCCGTGAATCATATTTTATTTAATGTTTATTTTGTACATTATTTACATTATTCGGACTATTGTCCTCATCTTTGTCGCCATATTTATTACAACGTTTCGGCTGTTGTACGCTCCGGTCTTCTTCAGGTGGTTGCAATGTCGAACTGAACCCCTCATTTCGCTCACTGGGGTAGACTGTTCTAGTTCCACGTGCCATGTTATTAATGGATATCAGTAATCAGTTATCTCATGTTAATTTCCCTCTGAATGTTCTCCACTGCCTTAACCGGGTATTGAACTCACACACTTTGGGTCCTGTCGCCTTTATCCACTGTGCCATGTGTCCTTGAGGGTACATTTCACAGTGATGAGGACAAGAGTCTGAATAATGTAAATAATGTACATAATACCTCATCTCAGAAATATAGAAAGATGTTTATTTTGTGTAACAATATCTTCTAGAATTTTGAGTCTTTGCATTGTGTCTCTAGCGTTATCGACTCTTATATTAGCCATATATTGATAGTTGCATTTTGGTCGGTCGTGATGTGTTGGTCAGTGTGTAAACGTATTTCATAATGTTGATTCAAATTTCCAGGTTTCTGTTCTGCCAAATCTTCGCCCCATTGAACATGTTCTATTGACATCTACATGCAACATATTTCCAGGTTTCTGTTCTGCCAAATCTTCTCCCCATTGAACATGTTCTATTGACATCTACATGCAACATATTTCCAGGTTTCTGTTCTGCCAAATCTTCTCCCCATTGAACATGTTCTATTGACATCTACATACAACATATTTCCAGGTTTCTGTTCTGCCAAATCTTCTCCCCATTGAACATGTTCTATTGACATCTACATGCAACATATTTCCAGGTTTCTGTTCTGCCAAATCTTCTCCCCATTGAACATGTTGTATTGACATCTACATGCAACATATTTCCAGGTTTCTGTTCTGCCAAATCTTCTCCCCATTGAACATGTTCTATTGACATCTACATGCAACATATTTCCAGGTTTCTGTTCTGCCAAATCTTCTCCCCATTGAACATGTTCTATTGACATCTACATGCAACATATTTCCAGGTTTCTGTTCTGCCAAATCTTCTCCCCATTGAACATGTTATATTGACATCTACATGCAACATATTTCCAGGTTTCTGTTCTGCCAAATCTTCTCCCCATTGAACATGTTCTATTGACATCTACATGCAACATATTTCCAGGTTTCTGTTCTGCCAAATCTTCGCCCCATTGAACATGTTCTATTGACATCTACATGCAACATATTTCCAGGTTTCTGTTCTGCCAAATCTTCTCCCCATTGAACATGTTCTATTGACATCTACATGCAACATATTTCCAGGTTTCTGTTCTGCCAAATCTTCGCCCCATTGAACATGTTCTATTGACATCTACATGCAACATATTTCCAGGTTTCTGTTCTGCCAAATCTTCTCCCCATTGAACATGTTCTATTGACATCTACATGCAACATATTTCCAGGTTTCTGTTCTGCCAAATCTTCTCCCCATTGAACATGTTCTATTGACATCTACATGCAACATATTTCCAGGTTTCTGTTCTGCCAAATCTTCTCCCCATTGAACATGTTCTATTGACATCTACATGCAACATATTTCCAGGTTTCTGTTCTGCCAAATCTTCTCCCCATTGAACATGTTCTATTGACATCTACATGCAACATATTTCCAGGTTTCTGTTCTGCCAAATCCTCGCCCCATTGAATATGTTCTATTGACATCTACATGCAACATATTTCCAGGTTTCTGTTCTGCCAAATCTTCTCCCCATTGAACATGTTCTATTGACATCTACATGCAACATATTTCCAGGTTTCTGTTCTGCCAAATCTTCTCCCCATTGAACATGTTCTATTGACATCTACATGCAAGATATATTTTCATTAGAAACTTTCACATTTGAGATCACATTTATACAGATTCTGTAAATTTAAAGAAATAGTCAAATCCTAATGTTCAGACACTACCCGGCGCAAGAGCCACTCATAATAGAGTAACTGAAAGATGTGAGTGATATGAGAGAAAGACAGAAGAGAAAGAAGTGAACATTATGAATATAATGAGGATATATAGAGATTAACCGTGAAGAGTCCAACATAGTAGTGTTCAGAGAAGCATGCACACAACGGTAGCTATTTCAAGAAAAATACTGAGTGGAAATTCTTCCTTACAAATGGAATACGAACGAAATGTGAGCGATGCGACACCCTGAACGTAACATGAAGATTTTAAAAATTTATTGATACATTCATATTTTACGGCTTATCAACCCTTTGCAGGTTAGATTATGAGAATTTTCTTTGAGATAATAATGGTTTCAGCAATAAAAGTTTTACTATTTAACCCATAGCTGGAGAAGAAGTGGTGGTTTCTTACCTTTCCCAAGGGTATTTTCATGCAAGTGAATAGGACGAACCCAACAGGAGTTGGAACTCCGTTCGACAATTCCCAGCCATTATTATACTACACTAGCCACACGTCAGAGCGGTCACCCAACTAGGCACTCCCAGGCTCGACGTTGCTTAACTTTGGTGGCCGTATAAGCATATGACAGAAGCACTATGGCCAATGTGGTTGTAATATCCAAACGTGGGCGAATGTTAGACTAATGAATGTGAATGACAGATTCGGATGAGAACAATTGTCAATCACGACATATTGAAACGAAATTCATATCCACAGACATAGCAATTGATTTAATGGTTCCATTTCATGTCTAACAGTAAACTAAATGTATGTTTCAAAGTTGGTCACGTGTAGTGCTGGGATAATTCATTTCAAAGAGAAACGAATTCATATGTCAGTGTTGATACTCGGACATTAATCTAATTTATTTAACCGAATGGACATTTAGCCGAAAATGTAGTGGCGTACTTACATGTATGTCACACTTTTTATCGTAATGCGCTACATATATTTATATTTATTTACTGCATTAATTTATAATGTTTCGTTGTTTTGTCAGGCTTTTTTGAAAATCTATTCTGTATATATTATATTTTACTTCAAATATTACTGTAAGGTGATAAGTATTTTGAAAAAAAAAACACATTTTTCTACAGCAAAAATCTTAAGCTCTTACGATATAAAAGATCTTTCATTTTCGCTTTTAACAATCATTATCTAAAAGGGATGAACTAGATTTTATCTTACTGTTAAATACGAATTTAAATAATTAGGTGCTACTTTTTGCCCAAATATACTCAAATAACTTTGTAAAATATTAATTTCAGTAAACAAATATTGAAATAAGAAGACTTTTACCTTGAAATTTAGATTTAGTAATTTAATCACTTGAAATTAAGTGGTAATTATTAGTCCTTTTCTACCTTATAATACGACTAATTAAAATACTTAACGTATTGCTTGTTAGTATTCTTTCGTGTACTTTTTCGGTTAAGTGTCCCTCGGTCAAATTTCCAGTCAGTGTTTGAAAAACAAAGATTTAAAAACGTCAACAGAAAAATATTAAAGGTTGAAGTGCATCTAGAATATTTTCAAGAATTATTTTAAGATAATGATAGTTTTAGTAAGAGAAAAAGAGTTGGTTTTTCCGAGGTTATTAGCACGTGAGTGAATATAACGAACCCAGCATAAATTCGAACACCGATCACCGATTAACATTTCCGAGTTATAATCCATTACACCACCCGCACATATAGGCTTACAGCCACTGGTATTTCCAAGTGGTCATCCATCGAAATACTGGCCAGACTCGAAATTGCTTAACTTTGGTATTGGTTCTGGAATCGGTGTTTCAACGTGATATCACCGTAAGCCAGCATGAAAAGTCCTAGCTTTCATGATGGCAAAAAAAGCGCAGCCCATATCTAAACATTTTTAGCTTTTTGTTTTCGCATTTTTTTAAAATCAATATTGTCGAGTTAGTGACAGAATTTTGCAGCGTTATTTTGTCTGCAATTGTCATTATTAAGTTTGGAGCTGATATACCAAAACATGATTTAGTTTCACATATGACTGAAATTTCTGACATATATACATGAAATGAAAGGTGAGATTGTAAGGCGTCTATGTATAGAATTGTTAGGTGCCTTGTAAATTTTAATCGTTTTTACGTTAGATGAAAATGTTAGGTAAAACAACTGTTTTTGTAGTTTCATATTCTTTTAATTCTGAAAAGGCAACACATGGTATAAAAACATCAAAAGAAGACATGAACCGTTTATGTTGATGGTATCATGGATGATAGTACGGTTCGTAAGTGGTTTGCTAGATCCAGAAATGTAAATATTCATCTGGTAGACCAAGGAATTTCTAGCAATCCTGATAATGAGCAGAACAAAACATTGAATACAAAACATGCAAAGATGCATCAGTTAACTACTATGAACATTATAATTTCAAAACAATGGGATGCTAGAATAACTGCAATGATTGTGTGCATTAACATTTAACAGTAAATAAATTAATGGATGTTATCCTGTTCAAGACCAACATGCAAGGCACCGTAGAAGGTAGATGTAAGAGAGGACGCCAAAGTAAAAACTGGTTGAACAATGTGAAAGGAGCAATCAAGTACAGCCCTCTTATACACTCCCTTCTTTAAAGGAGCCATCAAGTACAACCCACTTATACACTCTTCTTTAAAGGACCAATCAAGTACAGCCCTCTTATACACTATGTCCTTTAAAGGAGCAATCAAGTACAGCCCTCTTATACACTCTCTCGTTTAAAGGAGCAATCAAGTAGAGCCCTCTTATACACTCTCTCCTTTAAAGGAGCAATCAAGTACAGCCCTCTTATACACTCTCTACTTTAAAGGAGCGATCAAGTACAGCCTCTTATACACCCTCTCCTTTAAAGGAGCAATCAAGTACAGCCCTCTTATACACACTCTACTTTAAAGGAGCAATCAAGTACAGCCCTCTTATACACTCTCTCCTTTAAAGGAGCAATCAAGTAGAGCGCTCTTATACACTCTCTCCTTTAAAGGAGCAATCAAGTACAGGCCTCTTATACACTCTCTACTTTAAAGGAACAATCAAGTACAGCCCTCTTATACACTCTCTCCTTTAAAGGAGCAATCAAGTAGAGCCCTCTTATACACTCTCTCCTTTAAAGGAGCAATCAAGTACAGGCCTCTTATACACTCTCTACTTGAAAGGAGCAATCAAGTAGAGCCCTCTTATACACTCTCTACTTTAAAGGAGCAATCAAGTACAGCCCTCTTATACACTCTCTACTTTAAAGGAGCAATCAAGTAGAGCCCTCTTATACACTCTCTACTTTAAAGGAGCAATCAAGTAGAGCCCTCTTATACACTCTCTACTTTAAAGGAGCAATCAAGTACAGCCCTCTTATACACTCTCTACTTTAAAGGAGCAATCAAGTACAGCCCTCTTATACACTCTCTACTTTAAAGGAACAATCAAGTACAGCCCTCTTATACACTCTCTCCTTTAAAGGAGCAATCAAGTAGAGCCCTCTTATACACTCTCTACTTTAAAGGAGCAATCAAGTACAGGCCTCTTATACACTCTCTACTTGAAAGGAGCAATCAAGTACAGCCCTCTTATACACTCTCTACTTTAAAGGAGCAATCAAGTACAGCCCTCTTATACACTCTCTACTTTAAAGGAGCCATCAAGTACAGGCCTCTTATACACTCTCTACTTTAAAGGAGCAATCAAGTACAGCCCTCATATACACTCTCTCCTTTAAAGGAGCAATCAAGTAGAGCCCTCTTATACACTCTCTAATTTAAAGGAGGAATCAAGTACAGGCCTCTTATACACTCTCTACTTGAAAGGAGCAATCAAGTAGAGCCCTCTTATACACTCTCTACTTTAAAGGAGCAATCAAGTAGAGCCCTCTTATACACTCTCTACTTTAAAGGAGCAATCAAGTAGAGCCCTCTTATACACTCTCTACTTTAAAGGAGCAATCAAGTAGAGCCCTCTTATACACTCTCTACTTTAAAGGAGCAATCAAGTAGAGCCCTCTTATACACTCTCTACTTTAAAGTAGCAATCAAGTAGAGCCCTCTTATACCCTCTCTACTTTAAAGGAGCAATCAAGTACAGGCCTCTTATACACTCTCTACTTGAAAGGAGCAATCAAGTACAGCCCTCTTATACACTCTCTACTTTAAAGGAACAATCAAGTAGAGCCCTCTTATACACTCTCTACTTTAAAGGACCCATCAAGTACAGGCCTCTTATACACTCTCTACTTTAAAGGAGCAATCAAGTACAGCCCTCATATACACTCTCTCCTTTAAAGGAGCAATCAAGTAGAGCCCTCTTATACACTCTCTACTTTAAAGGAGCAATCAAGTACAGCCCTCTTATACACCCTCTCCTTTAAAGGAGCAATCAAGTACAGCCCTCTCATACACTCTCTCCTTTAAAGGAGCAATCAAGTACAAGCCTCTTATACTCTCTTGTCTTTTGATTTAAGTTTTCAATTTCTACAAATTGTCGACTTTCCAATATATTTTATATTATCGATTAATCACATTGATTCTCCCACTTTTCTGTATCCGATGTTTAGTAAATTCTCTGTAACTATTTACCTTATTCCTCACTCTCGTCTCCCATCATCGTGCATTATTTTGTAGCACCATTATGCCATTCTTGCAAATATTATGGCAAATGTTGAAACTAATGTACTGATCATATACGCGTTACACAAATGTTTAAACATCTTACAATTCTGACATTTTTCTCTCTTATTCCTCAGAGACGAAATTAAATGTTTGCCATTTCAGTTGCTTCTTCAATTACGAAATGAATTGATATCCTCCTCTCTTTTTAGTTCCTGAAATTCTGGCAGCAGCCAAACGGGGCAAATCGATTTTCACATCGGCTGAAAGTGTTTGATAAAAC
>OZ038496.1:103501645-103511645 GCA_964036315.1 Acanthosepion esculentum
CTTTCAGACTCAGTGAATTATTTAATTATAATTATCAAAACCCCCCAACAATTTCTATCGTGTATATATATATATATTTATATATATATATATATATATATATATATATATATATATATATATATATATATATATATATATATATATATATATTCAGGGTTTCCATAAAGTTCGTGTGCACTTTAAAAAAATTTATAACTTTATTTGTATTTGCGATAAAAATAATTTGTAAAGATGATTAGAAAGAAGTAAATCTATATTTTTTAAGGTTTTATTGAAATTTTATTTAAGATTCCACATGTCCTCCATCATTAGCAATAAAAAGGGTAATACGATTTTGCAGTTCACGGAAAACACTTGCCAACTGATTTACAGTAATGCCTGAAATCTCATTAGTTATTTTAGCTATACTTAAAACTAGGTACATTAAACTTTATAACATATTTTTACAGATTTCTATCGCAAATACAAATAAAGTTATAATTTTTTTAAAGTGCACAAGAAACTTTATGGACACCCTGTATATATATATATATATATATATATATATATATATATATATATATATATATATATATATATATGGCCTCACGTGACCTGACGATTGCATCTAACATGAAACAGACTGTCGCCTCTAAGTATTGACTTCTATGTTCACTTTTATATTTACACACGCTCTATCTCTGATATTGAGCACTTTATCCCATAAATATAGCACACCTTAAGACTATATTTCTTCATATATATATATATAGAGAGAGAGAGAGAGAAAGAGAGAGAGCGAAAGAGAGAGAGAGGGAGAGAATAGAGCGAGAGGGAGATTAATTTTAATAAACTATTGCAGATATAATATAAAAATGAAAGAATGAGATCGACAATGAACCAAGAGACCATCAACATGGACATTTATCGAGGCTGAAATCTCTGATTTGTTAAAGATGTCATTGCTCGACCTCGTAATATTTGGCGGCTGACTTTCATTATCTTCTACAAGAGAATGCTGACAAATTTGTATTGTGACTGGCTTGGTGTCAAATCCTGACTTGAAAGTCCATTAGTGAGTCATATCCACCAGTTTCGCATTATTGTTCAGTATTTGTTACCCTTTGTGAAAACATCCTGCAATTTTAATATGATGAAGAACAGAATAAAAAGAAACTTCGCATTTAAGTAATAGCTAAAGTAGATTTCATCGAGTGAAAGAGAGTTTCTTACAAGCATGTATTGAGTTGTGCCCCTGTGACACTGTGGCTGTAAGTTGATTAAACATTAATTCTAAAGAGAAAAGTGGTTAAGCTTAAAATATAATATAATCTAGAAGATAGAGAGATAGAAAGAGAAAATGGAAGATATTTTCCCTGGTAATGTGGAAGTGAAGAAAATCCATTTGGGCTGCCTCAGCTCAACAATTTGGAATGATTCACTGAGTGCATAATTTTTTTATCTATCGAAAATCTGGCATGCGAGTAAAGCAAATTGGGAAATGGCTTTCTCTCTTTCTAGGGAAATTCGAAAAACACGTCGTTGGCGAAAAGAGTAGCAGGCGGGAATTATATTTTCATTAGCGAAAACAAATTGAGAAATGAAAACAGAGAATGAACCATTTGCGTGTGTTAGGATTATGATAATCAATCCGTCATAACTGCAGGTGATCTGGTTCATGCTTTAACGAAGACAGCGACCGGCTCAAGGGTGGAAAACAGAATGTCTTTTTGTTGAGAATTTAGGTAAACAATTATATTTTCATTGACGAAAACAAATTGGGAAATAATTTTATCTATCGCTCGGAAGGTTAGAATGAGAAGGTGATCTGGTGTGTGTCCTTTTTTCTCGTGGGTCCAGGAAAAAAAGGTAAGAGAATTGAAATCAATGAGGAGAATAAACCACTTGCTTTCTCCTTTGTACTTTAAAATTTAAATTTGTCACAAAGACAATTATACCAGCCCTGAGAAGTGGGCAGAGTTAGAATACTGAGAAGGAAGGAGGACGAGGCAGAATATTCCCCCGTCTGTAGGGAGTAGTGGGGCGAGATTTTAAACAAGGCAGATTTGAAATAACGGAGAAACAGTCCCTGCAATTACTCCCAAGAAAGGTGGATAATTCTCTAAATTTGGCAAGTTGATTGAGAAAGCTGAAATAGGGAACATAGAAAATCTTTAGTGGAATGAATGAAAATTAGGGAATCACCAAACTCACGGAACCTTTCATCCTTCACCAGTTTGGGTCTAAGTGCATATAAGCAGAAGACTTTGGAGCGCTCAGAGAGTTTGTGTTGAGAATCCGCATTGAGTGCCTCTGAAATCCACCTCAGCAGCCACCAGATTTCCTGATTCTAACATTTTGAACACAGCTTCTCCAGAGGTTTAAACAAGTCCCAGTGCCACTTTGAATATTCATGCATGAAGGGTTATTTTTGTTTTCCCAAGTGCTATATAAACCAATTAAAGATTAAACCCACTAATATCTCGTTTTATTTTTCGTTGTGAAGATATTGTTCCTTAATATAGCTCCCGCCACGGCTTGAACCAGCGCTACAAGATTACGACGTTCGATTTTACACAGATCTGAGATTAAGAACACAACGTAGGCAGTGTTGGGATGTATCGAAGTGCCCAGTAACCCACAACTTGCTTGGACCAGAGTCAGCATTGACCAGCGCAGAGTAGGCCCCGTAGTTGAAATATCGTTCTAAACTGAGTGATCCGGACCATTATACGTGGTTACACTACCGGGTGTAAGCCTCGGCGAAAGATGTTATACCATTGCTATAAAAATCATGCGTACAACATGAAATAAGATGAAAGAATAAGAAAAAAGCTTGCAAAAGATATGTCATGAAATGGTTCAGCGATTTGCCATTTAACTAAAACTGACTTATTTTGGCCAGTGGTACTTCTGTCCTCTTCAACATGAACCCTCCTATAAATATCCAAGAATTACTATCAGCATCATTAACATAATTCAAAAAGTTCCTTTTCGGGACTACCATCAGCTTCATCAACGTATTGACCTTAATCTCATAAACGGTGTAAATTATCTTAATAGTAATTTTAGCATTGATAAAAGCCAGATTTCTTCTGGAGTTAAACCATAACATTATTGGAGTGTGAGTTATTATTGGAATTGACATAGAATTCATAGATTCAAACTTCTACTGCATTGGAAATATGAATTATATTAACAGCCATTGTATAAATGTGAAACGCCAGAGATCTTATGGAGGTAAATCTACACTATTTAAAATATTTTAACAGTAGTTTTATCAGAAAGAAATATCAGGATTTTTATGGAGTCATGTTTGTACTGTATTGGGAGTTTAAAATACGTTAAGTGATCTTAGTAAAGGGAAAAACAGGATTCTTATGGAACCAATGTTCTCCTGTATTGGAGAGAAGTTGTGGCAATTCGTTCCCCGGGTGTGAATCAAAATGGCTCAATACATTCTAGACAGGGGTAATATATTTAGATCTTCTTTTAATTCTCACATTGTCACTCGTTTATTTCCTTTGATCACAGCCACGCACGTTAAATATTTTCGGGTATTCTGCGTGTTAAAGACTATTCCAGAACATGGTGCACATTCTATGAATTCCCGACCAACTTGGAATTGTCGGTATCAAAATTTTCAGTCAGTTGTTAAATTCTATCAAATTTGTTGCTGGGGTATTTAATGTCGCAGTATAATTATGGTATAACCTTGTATTTAATAGAAAATTCTTGAATTAATAACTGTTACCTCCCGGTGTTTCAAAAGGCGTCTTGAACATATGATAAATAATTTGACGGACGTGCTGAGATCTGGCTACTTCCATTTATTCCCGGAAGAGAAGTCTGGAATTTAAAAGAACGTTGGAATAGCTGAAACAGTTCGCAGGGAAAGGTCGGTGCCATGATGAAGCGTATAAATAAATGGAGTTAGTTACCGCAACATCGGAAAATCCAATACTAACTTTCTTATGCGATGGGAATATCATTGCTAAGTAACCGATTCTAGCCAAGAGATACCAGGAAACATCCAGTATGGAACATGAACTCAACCATAAATTACATGACCAACCAATTTACTGTTTGTCTGGATACAAATTAACACATGTGTACAAGTCTTTCCTTTCACTTTGTATTTTACAGCGAAAGTTATAGATATCAGATTAGTGTCGCTCAGGGTTACGAATTTAGTCACCGGAAGTGGATGACACACGATACTAGCTGACCAATTTTAACTTTCTGGCAAATTTTCTACGGTGATATTTCTTAAATAATGATCAAAATCAATAGGTTATTAACACTCAATCTACATTTCATAACGACACAGTTATAACGTTGCTTACATATATATATATATATATATATATATATATATATATATATATATATATATATATATTAAAAAGAAGAGAGAAACCGCAAAGTTCTTTTTTTTGTTTGTAATGTGCATATTTTTAAAAAGTCCACATTACAACCCCCAAAAAAAAGTTTGCGTTTTCTCTCTCCTTTTTAATATACACACTTTTCTCTTGTTGGAACTACTATAAAGTCTTCCTTTTACATCGATCAAATCAATTACAACATTTCGCTGAGAAATATGAGTAGAGTAGAGAGACACCGTAATTCCCCACCTGATGAGACGTCTAAAAAAGGTTTAAAGGTTTATTAAATAATAACTTAAATCTTTTTCTTTAGTTTAAATGGGGTCATATATATATATATATATATATATATATATATATATATATATATATATATATATATATATATATATATATATATATAACTATGAACCTAAAGAGCCTACCTAAGTTTGCCTGGCTCTTTATGTTCATACTTACATTTGCTCTACTTAGTGTATTGAGCACTTTGCTTAGTTACTTTTGCTTTACTCGTGTTCGACGGTTTTTCTTTGGACTCTGAGCTTAGATTCTGGACGATTGTTTTCGCCTCAATTACATGTTCTTAGTTCTTTCTTTTTTATTCCTTATTTTTCCTTGGGTATTGGTTTGTTCATTTACAAGGCAAAACACCTAAGGGTTTTTTCCGGACGGGAATAATTTCTGATATATATATATATATATATATATATATATATATATATATATATATATATATATATATATATATAATATAAATATAAGTAATTATACCCGTATATATAATTATACCCGTATATATATATATATATATATATATATATATATATATATATATATATATATATATATATGATATAATATAAATATAAGTAATTATACCCGTCCGGAAAAACCTTCGGTGTTTTGGCTTGTATATATATATATATATATATATATATATCGTAAAATAGATCTATTGGTTGCTTCAGTACACATCATCAGTGATGTTTCTAGATGAGGTTCATTAGGTGTTTAGGGTCTTTCAACATCATACCGCCTCTCGACTGTGACCCAGCCGATAATGATCGTGTATCGACTTGTGTACCTTCCGTCAGCTAGAATTTTATCCCATCTTCCGAAGTGCACACCATACGACTCTTCTTGACAATTTATTGTCCAATCACGGATGACTTCCGATTCACCAGCAGTGTACGCTCTTCTATAAAAAAGGAAGGAAACACAGTCACAATTTCTTGCTGATCAGTAATATGGCGGCATGCTTAGTCTGAAGTGGTAAGTACAGATCTGTGCCCACTCACCAACGCCACGAGGCATATAGACGCAAACACAGAGAGACGCACTCAAACATCACATTCTGCTTACACTTATCCCCATTTTCATTGATTTTAATCATCAGGCTAAGAAAAAGGAAAAGAAAAAAAATTCTTTCTGTCCGTTTTGTTGCCCATGTTCAGCATAGTCTATGAATATAGAATCCAGCGCAGTACGTAATCTGTTCAATGAAACAACGTTAAAGATTAACACTTACGTGTCAGACACTCTACTGAATCTGACTATATCGCCAATACCACCAGCAGCTGTTCCGTAATTCTTCAGGCTTCGATATCAAAGGCTGGCAGTGAATATTCCGGAAAAAAACATGGCCGCCTTTATACACTTCTATTGAATATTTTGAGCTTTCTTATTGGTTAAACCTCCTATTGGTGAACTATAAAATGAGTCAGCTCATTTTGGCTGGCTCACTAGTACACCAGGGTACCCAAAAACTCCAACAAACTTCAGTATTTTTGCCGCATACACACACACATGCACACACACAAAAAAATATCGTAAACCTGGTAGGGGACAAACAGGTGCTAGATCTTAGCCAGGGATCACCCGTAGGTAACAATGGTTTGGGGTACCCTAATTCTGTCCCCTAGTTGAGACTTCATTTTCCATATCTATGTGGCCATATATATATATATATATATATATATATATATATATGTGTGTATTTATGTGTGTGTGTGTGTGTGTGTGTGTGTGTGTGTGTGTGTGTGTGTGTGTGTATAGCTGAGCCCTCGTTTTCGAGGATACCCGTCTAATAGGGCAGTTAGCCAGTCCCATTTGAAGACACTAGCTAAGGTACATTTGTGTGTATTCAACACCCACAGAGCCTACCTATGGTTGTATTGCAACTATGCTGGTCAGACCTTAGTTACAGTTTCTGGGAAAGAGTGTGTTATCTAGCGTGATCAACAATTTGAACAAGGCCAGCACGCGCAAGACCTCGGCCACGATGACTTGTGGTTTCGTGCTATACAGCTATCGAAAATCCCCAAGTGTTCTGTCTACCCAATTTCTCTCAACTCGTGGCATGATTTTCTGACACTTTCCAAAAGTAGCGCTCCCTAGGATCAACATCTACACTCTGATAACATAAGTAAGTCTCCTTCCTGAGGAATCACGCATGGGAGATTCGAACCCGTGTCTTATGGTCAGAATGAGAACCTTCTAACCACTCGGCCAGAAATCCGATTTCAATTGGGCAGTGACTGACCGCGACTGCCACTTTCATACGCTTCACACAATCATCAGGCGGTCGGTGACTGTAGTGTGTGAAAATTCGAGCAACCGGTACTCCCATCATGTCCGAAATGCTAAGAGTATAACCAGTGCGTGCGTGCGTGCGTAACATCCATGCACAAACCAAACTCTCTGGGAGTGGGGTCTTTTCCGGTCGTATATAGCCGTAAATATCACAATTAATTAAAAAACACATACCAGAAATGTTTTACCGGTGCGATAAAAAGTGCTTCATGTCATATTGAAAAATATAACGACGGTAAAGGTGTTTACCTATTGCTTATCAAGTTCTGACTCATCCTGACGTGTGGATGGCACGATTACAAAGTATTAGTCTACGAAACGCAGGAGTCTGGGTGATGAAGCAATCAGATGAGTGAAAAATTTTGTATTCACATTAATCCTATCAAATACCTGAGGCGTCAGAATGTTCTGGTTTCGAATCTCACCATAAACTGTTTGTTAAGCTCGTGACATCTTGATGATATCCCGCCGTAGGCATGACGATAAACTACGTCCTGGGTAAGTCCAACAGCTAGGCCTCTGATCAGGAGGTTTTGAGGAGCGTGGAACCACCTCATAATTGCTGGCGTTCCCAGGTCCGCCTTGACTCGAGGCAGTAACACCTGTTATAGGTCCCAGCTATGGGAAAATAGTTAACCCCGAAACTGTGGTAAAAAAACTAAGGAAGTGTAAAAACAAGTTTCAATACCAGAAATACTTTGTAAAAAAATTATTTCTAGCAATAAATGTTTGGAAAAAAAATAACTATTACCACATATTTTTGAGGAAAAAAATATTACCAGCAATAGTTTTTGAAAAAATATATTACAATAACACAGTTTTGAAAAAAAATTATTACCAGAAATAGATGTTTGACAAAATTAACTATTACCACCAATGAAAATTTTGTCGGCATCAAATAACCCATTGACGTTGATATGCCGTAAACCAAACCAAACCAATTGATACTATCGGCCTGTAGAGGTGATCCCCGTGTGGGAGCCCTTTTCGAAAGTTCCCGAAAACCAGACCACGGTGTGATTCAAGCCTTGCGAGTTAAACTGGGTAGACGGAACTATTTGGAGTCGTCAAAACTTGAGCTTGCACGAAGTTGTAAGTCATCGTGACCGAGGGCTTGATCGTACAGGCCTTGTTCAGACAGTTGAACACGTACAAATGACGCAGGCGTCTGCATACAAGCATTCTCGGATACGAGCGGCCAGCCATTATTTTAGTTCTAAGTTGAAATCATGACCCGTCTTCCTGTTTTGACCTCTTGATTCAATTTTTCTCTACTCTTTTTCAAAATTATTCACCGGTCTCTTGATGAATCTTGAATGGACTGGGCAGATTAAAGCCAGAGTATGAAAGTTAATACAATTACTGACGGCCTAAATGATCTTTTTTCTTCTCACCCTTGCTGTGTTGGTAAGATAGTGTTGTTGACACAAACGATTTTAAACTGCTCTATTTTTAACGGAATAATTCAAAGGGTTTTTCCGTGATTATTATGACAAATGGTGTCAAGATGGCTATATAACTATATTATATATTATAACTATACTTTAAAGACACACACACATACACACCCATATATATATATATATACATATATATATATATATATATATATATAATATAATATAAATATAAGTAAATATACTCGTCTGGGAAAACTTTAGGTGTTTTGGCTTGTAAATGAACAAATCAATACCCAAGGAAAAATGAGGGATAAAAAAAGAAAAAATTAAGAACATGAAATTGAGGCGAAAACAATCGTCCAGAATCCCAGCTCAGAGTCCAAAGAAAAAAACCCTCCAAAACGAGTAAAGCAAAAGTAACTAAGCAAAGTGCTCAATCCACTAAGTAGAGCAAATCTAAGTATGAACCTAAAGAGCCAGGCAAACCTACCTAGGTTTCACCTACACAAATCGTCAGGATACTCTGGAGCCACCTAGGTGAAACCTACGTAGGTTTACCTGGCTCTTTAGTTTCATAGTGATATATATATATATATATATTTGTAAGTTAATTATACATACATTTGTTGAATCGCAGCTTCCAGTTAGAATGAAATTTCAGATCTTTTATCTCTACTTCGTTTCTCACTATCGCCAATAAAGCAAACCAGCAACTTTAATGATTAACAGAAATCCCGTTTTGATTTTCTATAATTTTTGTTATTTGGTAGGACACTTTTAATTCCATATCTTATGCAAGTCTACACTCTTCATTTTCAATTGCAAAATTAAATCTCTCGTAAGATAAACAAATAACATCTCAGCAGCGAAACAGAATATTAAATTAGTTTCGTTCTCCAATCTCATCACTAGTGATTGGCAACTGAAAGGCCGAATGTTGTATGTATGTTGACCGGCCTCTTGTTCAGCGGCAAAACATATACACACCTTCGAAGAGTACTCGGCACAAAACATTGTACAACAAAATGCAAACGTTTCTTTTTATGTGCCATGTCCTTTGAGGACGTAGTCGATCATGGCTCTCCACCTCTATCTATCTCTACCAGTTCTAATCAAGTTCCTTCACTCTGCTTCCTCCGCCAGACCACGTCGTATATATATATATATATATATATATATATATATATATATATATATATATATATATATATATGATAAAAATATAGATTTAAGGTATGCTATATTTAGGGGTTAAAGTCCATAATATAGCAGAAATAGAGTATATTTTTAAAAAATAAGTGATAAAACAGAAAGAACTAAGAACATGAAATTGAGGCGAAAACAATCGTCCAGAATCCCAGCTCACAGTCCCCCCCAAAAATCAAAGCTAACTATAAAAATTGCTCAATACAGGAAGTAGAGCAAACCTAACTATGAACCTAAAGAGCCAGGTAAACCTACCTGGGTTTCACCTACGCTGATTATCAGGATGCACTGGGCAGTTCATCCTGATGATCCGCGTAGGTGAAACCTAAGTAGGTTTACCTGGCACTTTAGGTTCATAGTTATATATATATATATATATATATATATATATATATATATATATATCATAATGAGAAGTCACGTATAACTTCTTAA
>OZ038496.1:103516645-103541645 GCA_964036315.1 Acanthosepion esculentum
CAACAAGTTAGGAGCCGCTATCCTCCACCGTCGTGTCGTAAAGAGCTGGAGAAGGTTTTAAAGGAAGAAGAATGTCTGAAAATTCCTCTGGATCAAGTCAGGAAGCTGTATGATCCCATTCTTAGACGTATTAAAGCTGTCTGTGAGGCTAAAGGACCAACTCCATATTAAATAAATTTTCTTTGAATTTAACAAGTGTTTCAATTATTTTGTCCAACCCCTATATGTAAATATATATATATATATATATATATATATATATATATATATATATATATATGTCTGTGGATGATAATAATATTGGCTCCTGAAAATTAATTTCAGTTGAGCTCTGTGGGAAGGAAGCGTGGGTATGTAAACAGTGACTATTAATGCTAATATAGTATGACTCTTCGGCAGAATTGAGTCCTATCAGTCAATGTGTGTTTATCTAAATCTAAAAATAAATACGCTAAAATTCACCTTTATCACTGCCGTGCGCCGATGGCTTAGTGGTAGAATTTCCGACTGACGCCAATTCAGTCGGGTTTCGATCCTAGCTAGAGGCAACTGGACGTCTAGCCACACTGAAGAGCTGTGATACAGCGAAACAGTCTGCCTGTGGATGACAATAATATATGTATATATATATATATATGCTATATATATATATATATATATATATATATATGCTATATATATATATATATATATATATATATATATATATATATATATATATATACTTGGGCAAAAAGCGTCAGAGCGAAAGAGGGTCGTACTTCTTATTTATAGAAAGGTTTGAGCAAGGCTGACTTGAACACCGGGATCAACTGCGTGCAGATATAAAAGAAAGTTTAAGCATGCTACTGCTATTCATAGACCGAGCGTTTGAGCAACGATGAAGTCTTAGCGATGATGCAAACAAAGAGGAGACTTGAAGTTTCTGGGACACACAATAGAGAATCTGATACTCACAGATCGAATAGAGGGAAAGAGAGACAAGGGAAAACAACGCATGACATACTTGGCTTAAGCAAATGGATAACAGAACGAGGTCTGGGGGAGGTACCAGAGGGAAGGAACGTGTTAAGAGCTGCAAGGAAAAAGAGGGAGGTGGAGAGCCATGACCGCCTACATCCTGAAAGGACATAGCACATAAAAAGAAAGACTGCTCTTTATGAGAGCCTTAACTGCCAATGGGGCTTTTCCACACGCCACATTAAAGCAGAAAAATGTGATATCATTTTGCAACTGATCATCAACCACAAGAGCAAAATGGATCATCCAAATGTTCCATCTGTCTTAAAGAAGTCTGCAAATCACCTACAGGCGTCGGGAGACACATACATGGCCATAGAAGATAAGCATCTCTTTATTTTGGTGAGCACTCATTTGTTGTCTGTCATAGAGCCTCCCATATATATATATATATATATATATATATATATATATATATATATATATATATATATATATATATATATATATATATATATCAAGTATGTGGTGCCGTTTCAATTTATATTATATAATATAATATATATTTATAATATATATTTATATAATTTATATTACGCAAATCATTCATACGAAAAGCAGATAAAAAAAGACCTGATAAAACCGGAATTTATAAACAAGGATCATACCATTCATTAACGGATTCGAGGTTAATGTATTTTATTATTAAAAATTGTTTGCGAGAGTGATTCTTGCCATATCATTAACTTCATTATCTGCTTTTCGTATGAATTATTCGCGTAATATATATATATATATATATATATATATATATATATATATATATATATATATATATATGACAATAGGAAAACACTATTAATTGCTGACGCGTTTCGTCCAATGTGGACTTTCTCAAAGCAAAATCGAAATGAATTTAATTAAACAAGGAAATTAATAAAAACAAAAGAGAGAGTGTTCTTAGCAACTAGAATGTAGGAAACGCTATTTTCAAATTGTTAACTGAAAATAACGTCAATTAATGTCTCGTGTGGAGAATATTTTCATTATATCTGTGTTGGCGGATTCAATTATTTTCTTTTGATTTTACAATATTGTTGTGTACGTTTGTTTGTGAGAGCAGTAATTTTGTTAAGAAATATATATATATATATATATATATATATATATATATATATATATATATATATATATGGGATGTATGTGTCTCCCGAGGCCTGTAGGTGATTTGCAGACTTTAAGACGGATCGAACATCTGGATGATCCATTTTGCTCGTATGGTTGATGATCAGTTGCAAACTGACGTATATATATACGCAAATTACACACACACACACACATATATATATATATATATATGTATATATATATATATATATATATATATAGAGAGAGAGAGAGAGAGAGAGAGAGAAGCCATTGTGGAGTAATGGATAGCGGCTTGGATTAGGAAAGGTATGAATCATCTTCTCTCCCACAGCTATGGGTAACTAGTAAGACAGACTGAGTTCTATAGTCTTGGCTTCAAGTGTGGTTGGTTCTGCACTAAGCCTTCACCAATTTAATCAGATCATATGTGTAGGTGTATGGTTGTCTGTACATATGTATATGTATCTGTAAATGTATATATATATAAAGCGCTATTAGGTTATATCACGTGCTCAATTTTACGGTGTAACCTTTTGCAATGCGTTATAGTAACTAGTACTTAAAAAAACATTTCTCGTCGCCCTTTCTTTGATGTAATTAATTAATTCAATAATCAATCAAAAAGAAAACGAAACTATTTTCCTTGTACGTAAAACCCTAATGATCTGCTATAGATATTTTTATTACTTAGATTATTTAATTTGCCTCCATAAATTTCTTTTTGTATTTAGAAAAGAGACGAATTTCCTCTTTGAGGCTACGGATTCTTTAAAACTTCTAAACAGCTAAATGAAATACAACTAAACACTTTTCGTTGAAAAGAATCAAAGGCGAATGGCCTCAAGCGTCGACACTTGATTCGAATCTGCAAATATCTAAAATGCATCAAGAAGAAGGCACACAAAATCTTGATCTAGATTTCAAAATGGTTGCTTGAAATGAAAACAGAAAGAAAAACAAGAGAAAATGTTTAGTCTTTATCTTTTCTATCTTATATCTCCCAGAGAAATAAAAACATCTTTAAATGTCCATGATATCGTTGTTATTGACTTTGATATCTTCTTCTTCTTCTTCTTCTTGTAATCATCAATTTCATTATTATTATTATTATTATTATTATTATTATTATTATTATTATTATTTTTATTATTATTATTATTATTATTTTTATTATTATTATTCTCTTTCTCCTCGCCTTTCTTTTTCTTCTTCTACTCCTCCTTCTCCTCCTCCTCCTCCATCACCTTATCCCAATCATTTTTCCTCATCCTCATAGTTTTTTTTCTGTTGTTCCTCTCCTCCGACCCACTTTTCTCTTCCTCCTGCAGACTTTTTTCTCCTCTTCATACTACTTTATCTTCCTCACCTTCTCCTCGTCCTCATATTTCTCCTTCTCATCCTATTCCTCTTCTTCCTCTCCTCCTTCTTCTACTCTTCCCTTCCTCCTCCTTCTTTTGTTTTGTTTTCCGATGTTGGCCATCTGCACAATTTTCCAAGCGAGGTTCCAAGTTCCTCAAAAACAATATAAATTACGAATTCGGAAATGACACATTTGGTAATTTCTGTCTAATGGAATCTTATTCTGGATTCGTAAAAAATCGGTGATGTCTGCTTCAAATAAAGCAAATCGATCACTGATTTCTTGTCATCCGGCTGAAATTGGTTCCCTTTCGATCTGCGAAGTTAAGCAGCGTAATCCTGGGCCTGGGTAGCTTCTTGGAAAAACCTGGTATTATGTGCAGCGTCTTTCAACTTTATTTCATTGCTGATTTTTTTCAGGACATATGCAATCATGGCTATCCACAACAATTTTCTCTCTTTACTATATCTCATATTCCTTGCATTGGCCTCCATTTGTATAATCTCGTTAGCTATATTTTTCGATGTTTCTCTCTGTCCCTGATGCCTTCATCTTGTGATGTGAGTGTCAAATTTGCCAAAGTCATTTTTGTCATTATGTCCCCCTAAAATTTCAACTGGATCTTCCTGATTCTATTATTTTCTTTCGATCTTTGAAACTTCCTCTCGCTCAAATTTTCTGTTCATAATATTCGCAGCATTCTCCTATAGAAGAAGGTTTCTGTTGCCTTAAGTCTCGTCATTTTCGAAGAAATAATCCAGCATTCACTGACATGTTGAAGGGTTGATATTACATTAAACTAACAACATTTCCCTGTTTTCTAATAGTTTGTTTAACATTTGGAAAGCCTCTTTTGCTATTCCAATGTACCTTCTGATTTCTTTGTCACGTTTTCTGTTGTAATCTTTCTAGAATAGAAAGAGAAACTTATGATATCACTTCTCATATTAAATACTGTCATCTAGCAAAAGTATTTTGCCAGTATTTTAACCAGAGATTCTCGGGACATTTAAGTCAGCAAAAATACCTCTGCTTTCTGTACGCATTAGTTTCTTAAGTGATTTGCAGACAGACGATCTTTTACGACGTTACTTCAAAACTGGAAATTACAAATGAGTATCTTGTAAAAAGCAAATATATACACTATATACAACGCAGATATTTTGACATACGTTAGACAATGGCAACACTTTTAACTAAATAAATAACATAAGTAAATCCCGAATAAAAAGAGACAAATTAAGCGAATTATATCAAAAGCGAATTAACACCAGATGAATGCATACATAAACACATATACAGCTTCCGATGGATAAATTGTCGTCTAAATGACGCAAAAATCAAAATAATAATGACGTATCATTTTATAGATATATTTATCAAAATTACACAGAAATATCTTGAGATAAAAGACAGTAAATTTATTCAATAACCACGACCTCCAGATGACGTCTGAATTTCTTCTGGACGGTATCCTTGTTCAAATTGTCGAATGCTGCCATAATCCTTGATTTCAGTCCATCTTTGTTGTCACAAATAGTTTTGTTGGTCTCTCATTCAACTGGACCCCTACATAAACTAAAGGGAGTTGCAGTATGTTAGGTGTCCAGATGTAAGTTATGACGTTGCCGCAAAATTGTCTAGCAGCCATGACTGTGTTCTCCTGATTGTGCGGCATGGTCTTGAATTCTGTTGACAGACATAGGCACTTCCACCAGAATCTTCAGTAACTTGATTCAGTCGCTATATTCAAAAGAGTTCTTTAATTTCAATTGTCATTTCTTCAAAATCTCGTCTATTACAACATTTCAAATGAACCAAAGACAAAACATTTTATGTCCATATATTCCTCTTTTTTGCCATTCTGGCTCGACACGGTTTCGCCAATCTTTAGCAAAATCTCGTTAGGTAGTTTATACGCTATTTTTCTCTGTCTCTCTTGCCTTCAGTATGGCGTGTAAGTGTCAAAATCTGCAAGTCCTCTTACCTCATTATGTGTAATAGAAATTCCTCAAAGATTCAGTCCATATTACCTCCAGCATCCTCTGTAGAATCACATTTCTTTTGCCTTTTGTTTTTATATCAGAAACAATTTCATGTACCTCGGCATTTAGCCTTTTTGAAAATGGAATGCGTTACAGACAAATTGGCAACCAAAACTTTAAATGAAAAAGCCAAGAGTTGAGAGTAGCGAATAGGAATTCTACTTTTTAATGATTTTATGCCATTCAATATTTCTTCCTCTGAACATTAGAATTTTACAAAGGATATTTAACCATTCTTTTTATAAGAGATTTCATCTTTATTTTTTTTTCATCTTTATTTGTTTGCGTATCTAAGAAAAGATGCAAAGTTTAACTTTCACCAGTGATGATTCTTTAGTTTCAATTGATAAATCGTCCAAACGCAAATACCAACCGAGTTTAAGCCGATTTTCTATTCAATTACATCTGTAGGGTTCCAGCCCCGAGAATAGTGTCGCCACCGAACGGAAAAAATAGAGTTTGGAAGAGACAGAATGGCGAGAAATTTACAAACGATGAAAAGTTTCAGTTTAAGAAATACTTCCCTAAATTTGTTTCATCTGAACGAACACCCTTTTTATGCGGACCCGAGCACGCCAGGAAGCAGTACTTTCAATGAAACCAAATCGATATCGGCCATTGACTGAATCACGTCACGACTATCACGAGAAATGTAACCTCAAAAACATTCTGCAGAGCAAAATCGCATATTTTCAGAATCTTCTTTCTTTTTATGTGCCGTGTCCCTTCAGGGCGTAGGCAACCATGACCCTCCACTCCCCCACTATTCCTTTTAGTTCTCAATAAGTTCTATCATCAACTTGTTTAAGCCCGCTAAAGATAATTTGATTTTTAAGCTTCGCGCTAAATATGTAATAAAAAATTGCCGAATAGTTATATTTATGTATAAATATTCGAACTCATTAGCGTCGCGGCAGGCATTACTGATGTTGTTTGCCTATATTTACTTTCGAACCATCTTGATTATTGCGCGCGCAATGAGTCCTCAGTTGTGCAGTAATTGAATCAAATAAGAACCGTAAAAAGGCCGTTAGTAATGTAATCTTACGCACAAATCTAATCAGCAGCGAATGTATGCAATCAACGCCAGTAATGGCTGTCGTGCCGTAACGCGAATGAGTCCGAACTTTTATTGTCTATAACCCCTAATCGATAGATTATATCAACATTTCTTTATTTTCGAATTAAGCATGTAAATTTACACCTAAATATAACTATTCGGCAAAATTTTTTTAGATACTTAGCGCGGGGCTTAAAATGCAAATTAACCCCGATAATTATTCTCCAGACATTTCTTTCTCATTATGCGCCCCAGAAATTTCAGCTGCCTCTTCCTGATGTTAAGTATAAGCTTCCTTCTTGTTTGCATCCTCTCCAAAAATTCATCGTTGCTTACACGCTCGGTTCATAATATCCTTAGCATCCTCCATTGCCTCGAGTCTGTTCTTCATCTTTGAGGAGACCGTCCAACATTCGATGCCGTAAAGGAGGACAGATGTCACGTAGCAGTTCAATACCCTTTTCTTTGTTGCCACAGAAATCCTCCTGTCTCGTAGTATTCTGCCCAGCTTTTGGAATGCGTCTTTGGCCATCCCAATCCGTCTTCGGATCTCAGCGTCGCTCTTACCGTCCTCTATCAAAACACTTCCCAGATATTTAAATTCCTTCACCAGCTTGATTTCAGTGTCCCCGACCTGTAAATCGCATTTCAGATTCATCCTTTTACTGATGACCATGCGTTTTGTCTTGTTGTAGTTTATACTTAGTCCCTTCTTCTCGCTCTCCTTCGCTACCTTCTGTAGAAGCTTTTGCATTTTGTTTTCCTTGTCTGCTATGATGACTGAGTCATCTGCGTCACGATTACTAATTTTATAGTACCAACAGTGGCACAATAGTTAGCAAATATTTATGACTGACAAGTTCCGGATCAGTTCTAAATGACTAAACCTCAATCTCATCATAATAAAATGTTCAAGTGCCACTCTTGATTAATACTGAAGTGGGTTTGGTGCGCACTGGGTATTATGAAGACGAGGGGAGGCTAATAAATACGTAGGTTGACAAATAATCATCAGCTGAATTTTGATCTGAAACTTTCACTGTATAAGGATATGAATAACCCGTTAATACTCAACGTCCCTTTTTTTTAGAAACGCTAGAAATCTCTTTGTTATAAGCAGAAAATTATAATCAATAACGTCATTTTATATACTTATAAGTAATAAGCATATAACCTACACCTGATATTTTTATAAACCTATAATTAATACCTTATTTTATATTAACTTTTATAATAAATAATGGATTTTATTTTATTTTCATCTTCATTTTTATTATTAATAATAGCTTTCGCGATAGGAATAAATGGTAAAAATAAATTGAATAGATTCAGAAGAAAGAAGATTCCGGTGGGAAAATAAATATTTGTTTTGTAAAATTTACCTTCCTAATTAATCTTGAGCCAAACTAGGCAAAGTTTAGTAAAGATTAGTTTGCGTAATTCGATTTTTTTAAAAATTTTATCTCTTTTTTACAAGATTCTTTTATAAAAAAAGGGACTTCCTTAAATATATCTTTCGACAAAAACACTATATCATCATTCTTGATACTCTAGATACTATTTTTATATTTCTAAATATTTTTTTGTATTTTGTTTTTATCCTCTCTTTCTGAATTATCATCGTTGTCATTTATCCTCTATAGAAATGATCTCCCCTCCTCAGCCGTGAGTGATTGATTCCAGGGCTACCATCGGAAGCCTGAAATTAAAGTTCGGCCCGATACACGGTTATATATCGTAAATACTTATATTTTCTATTAATAAAATATAAAGTTTAATTGATAAATTACATACAAAGAGGTGATATCTATTTTGTCAACATTTAGCACCAAGCAAGGCAATAAAGCCACTAAGATGCAAGAGAAAGAATAGAAAAAAATGAAAATATTAAGGACAATAAAAGAACAGGTATTAAGATGACAATTGATATCGAATTTAATTGTTGGAAAATCAAAGCTAACTGAAAATCAAGAAGATAGAAGAGACTTCCACAAGCGAGAAATGCAAGAGAAGTAACTGTTAACATAGTACTCTGGTTACAACTAGTCATTTCAACTATAAAATCATGAAACCTAACCGCCAATCTAGTACGGCGCTGAAATTCGTAAAGAGATCATCAGAATGTTCATGAAAATATTTATAGAAAAGGCAAAGGGAAGCTACATTGGAGCGGTGGGAAAGGAACGGAATATATTCTGTGAACATTACTGATTCTATACGTAATTTATCAAGACTCTCTAAATACAGAGCAGAAACACCACATACTAATAAAATAGAAAAATTATAACAATATATAGTATCCTTGCCACACCTGGTCTGGTACTCCTGCTATATACCTAGATATCCTTGACAAAATCCAAAGAAGAATCTGTGATGTTAATGGTATTGATCTGGCATCTAAGATTCAATCATTTAACCACTGCCGTAACATTGCTTCCTCGCGTGTTTTCTGTTAATAAATTCTCGATAATTATTCTGATGCGATTTCCTTTTTGGTATCTGGACTTTATAAATTTAAGCGGAGTACCACATTGGCAGATTGATCACATAATTTAGCTGTTGAAATTTAGCTTAAGCGTAAGTTCTATTCAATTAGCCTCGGACACTTCTCACCAGCGAAAATCTCTTACAAGTTCTTGCTTTTTTGTCAACTACGCCAATCGTCAGCTTTCACTGAATGCTTTTCTATTTATTATCCTCTCCTCCTAATAAGGTTTTCTCAGATTTCTTCACTGTCATTAATCCCCTTGCTTCTCAGTGACTTTATCGCCTTGCTTGAGGGGAACTCATTTAAATTAAGTTAAGAATTAAAGAATTTGAGAAAAAAATGGAGTCGTGTATCAGATGTAAAAGTCATAAATTTTAGCAAATTCTGCGTATTTTTTATGACGGTAAGAGAATACACTTTCTGTTCTTGAATGGAGAACTTTAAAAATTCTTTCTAGCATCTCCAAATTGCCAAGACCGCTACAATTTTGGGATCATTATTAAATAGACATCATGAATTAGTCATTCCTATAGTTGACGGCGGTAACTGAAGCCGAAGGTCACGGGGTCACTCTACTCGTGTGAAGAACCTCACAGATACAGAAGCAATTAAACTTAGGGCGGGTATGAACTCATGCATATATATATTTTTTCGACACGAGTATAGTTGCTTATATATATATATATATATATATATATATATATATAGGCAACTATACTCGTGTCGAAAAACCTTCGAATTCTGGATTTAACAATAGCCAAATCAATCTCGAAGAGAAAAAAAGGTTTTAAAAAAGAAAGAGCCACGAACATGAAAGTCTGTCGAAAATAATCGCACAGATACAGGTTCAAGGCCCAAAGAAAAAACCCCGATACGAGTAAACAACTAACTAAAGAACTTGATACAAACGTAGAGCGAACCTAGTCAAACCTAATGAGCCAGACAAACCTACCAAGGTTTCACTTATACAGATCGTCAGGGTATGCTGGCTCATTAGGTTTGATTTTATATATATATATATATATATATATATATATATATATATATATATATATATATATATATATATATATATATATATATATATATGACGGGTTCAAAAACATTTTATATATGCGCAGAATAGGATTCATGTGTCTCGTGCCGTTTCAACTTTTGTCAAACAGATGTCTTCTGTCGAGCCATATTTAGCAAACTGCTCCAGTCGATCTTTCGCCGTTGCAGTGATTGCGATCAACGGAGTACTTTAGTATTGCAAGAGATATTTGCGCTGCATTCAACCTTGGTCACTCTCTATATGACTTCATTTGCTGTACACAAATTTTATCCTGCCACTGAAGTTGACTCTGATCTCTGGACAATAGTGTATTTGAATTTCATAGTTGTGTTGTCATGTCCTGCTATAGCAACAGAGAACACATCTGAGTGAACTTAACAATAAGGATACTGCAATTGATGGGCCTTGAGAAAGAATGCAGTAAAAATAGATATAATATTAATAATGCAGAGTGCTAAATGTTAAAAATCGCGTCTTCTAACTTTAGTTATAAATCAAAAATGCAAAATATTCTTTACAATTTCGCCGACAGATATACATTGAAGTTCCAGTATTAAATTTAAATATTAAAAGGGATTCTAATCTGCTTTTGAAAAATTAATTTTTTTAAAAATCATTAGATTTTGTTTCATTTCCCGGAGTTCAGTGCTGAGCAATCAGAATTATTAACATTAATAATCGCAATTTAATTAAATATTGAAAATTGTCTTTTATTTACTTATTAAGTTTAATATCGAAAAGAACTTATCACTGCAATAAATTATGATGAAGTTACGTTTTAATTAAAACGAAGCAGAGTTTAATTAATTAATTTTGATTTGCATATATTATTTTTGAATACCATGACAGACAGAAAAATTCACGTATATTCATGTGTCGATATACAAATACTCCAATAAATCCACGTCGGAGATGCGCGTGTAGCGTAACAGTTGTCGACACAGAAATGAAAATGGCAGGTCGAGTTCAAATTCAAAAACTGTTTACTTCACTTTATATTACGACCCATTGGAAAAGCATCAACGTACAGAGTGCGCCTCTTAAATCTGGACACCCTAGGTAAAATTGTATATTTTCAAGAAATTAAATTTTCAATATTTTATTTTATTTATATTGATTATATTTCAATATTTAATTTATTTTTATTTTATCTTAGTATATTTTGCAAGATTAACGTCTATTCGAGTTGCATCTATGTTTTTTCTTTAAGTACACCTCCTTTAGTATACCCCAGAAAAAGAAGTCAAAACCATGTTTAATCTGTAGAGGTAAAAAATATAATTACTTAGATTTCCTTTGTGTCCAGACTTTAGGGACAACCTGTATATTTATCCTTAACTATGGATAAAAAGAAAGGCAGACTGGCGTTCTTAGCTTTGCAAGTTTAAATGAAACAGGATTGTTCTAATTTAACCACGCTTTTAATAAATCATTGATTTCTGTTGGGGTGGAGGCACATTTTCTGTCATAAAAGCTTTCGATCTCGAGACGAGCAGGTATTAATTTCACTGTCTAAAAAAACAAGAATGGTTACTGAAATATACATTTTATAGAATTTATGTACATATGATTTCTAATCAAAAAGTATAGAGACTGGTTGTATAAAAATAACACTACAATACATAAGAATTTGGCAATTAATATTCTTCGAAGAAGTCACATTCTGAAGCCAGGCACTTCATCTGGCTTTGTTTTGATTCCTAAGGCTTCTTTTGGGGATAGCGAGCTACCGACTCGTTGCATTTCTTTAATTTTCTTGAAGTTTGGAAATCTTGTTCCTTTCCAGTGGGATTTGATTTTGGAAAGACGACAAAGTTTCAGAGACGACGTCTAAAGAATTTGGTAGTTGCCGGAGCTGAGGAATGCGCTAGACTTGGCCAATAACTGCTGCCCAAGCTGCGCCGAATGAGCAAGCGTGTTGTCATTGCATACACTTCTGTCGTTTTCAGCAATCATCTTTGTTTACTCTCTGCGCAGACTCATGATGATCAATGCCGTTGTACTTGACAAATATTGTCAACAGTGTCTTCACATTGCGTTGTCCACATTCGTGCTTTCTTCGCTCTTCGATGTCCGGACTGAGCCTTCGTTTAGAGGACACAGGCATCAAATCACAACTCGTCACCCGTGATGGTCTTTTTCAAAATGCTCTCCCTCTCTTGTGTGGTGAGACGACCACTTTGACAGACTGTCCTTCCAAGCATTGCTATAAACAACGTAAGTGAGCGATGAGTACGTTCTAACTTCTGAAGCACAGAGTTCAAGATCAATCTGTGCAAAACGGCTTCGGTGTACTTCAGCTCCATTATCATCATAGCAACATTCTTCACGGTGCTTTTTTTATCAGACCTCATACATCCCTAGATGCTTATACCTATAAATTTAAATAACTTCTTTTTTTAAAAATATTTTACATTTTCTTATTATTATATAAGTTAGTTTTAATTTCGATGTGTTTTTTTTAAATTATGCTACTTGAAAAGTTGAATATATGTTTTGGAGCGTGCAATGCCGCGAGGCTATAGTTCTTGTTCAAATCGATTAAGTGAGAATTTTGTTTGCAGTTTGAAGTTATAAATCCACGATTTTTTTTATTATACGTATGTATCAGTTAAAGTGAAATGGACTTATTATAATCCAATTGGTACAGTAAAACTCTAGCGTCGCGACATCACAACCTTCAAATACAATGCAACATTCGTTGTGAGCACAGGGAAGAATGTGCCTCTGATCGCAATAATTGGAATGAGGCTGCTAGTAGAGGAAGGGGTCACTTTGAAGATGAGAAAACGAGTCACGCAAAGCTTAAAATCGATGCGCGTAAAGGCGTCCCCATTGAACCTCCTGAAGACACCCGCAGGCAGCTCGATCTGACGGAAGGTGGCAATTGACCATAAAGCCGTATAAAAAAGGACAATGAAATATTAAAGAACATAAAGAGATTGTATTCCTTTAAAAATTGATTCCTTTAAATTGCATGAAATGGTCACGAGACCGGAAACACGTAGCAAAAATATGAAGAATTAAATAGAATATATACACTAAAACAAATCCACATTATAACCAAAAAAGTTTGAGGTTTCTCTCTTTATTTAAAATATACATTTTTTCTCACGTTGGAACCAGTATAACCTTTTCTCTATGTATAACTACAAAGAAAGAATGCCGCGAACAGAAAAGAAAATCATTGAAGAACTGAGAAAAGAACTCTTTGAATTATACAAAGTTATCAACAATAAACGGGAAAGTCTGGGCGAAGAAATGCAAAAATTGAACAAAAAAAGGTTACCATACTTCTACGAATCACATCGCAACAAACCAAGGAACACAACTGCAACACAGAAACTCTTATGGAATATTTCAAAACGCAGTGTGGATACCTAGAAAATATCAAAATTTAAACATCCAAGAGGAAGCATACAAAATGAAGAGAGAGAATCTCCGGATGTTGGACATCTTACTTAATCAATGAAAACTAGTATTTTCTAATGCCATCAAAAATAAAGTAACCGCAACAATAAACAAAAGTTTCATAGAAATGGAGGAAACATTTATTCCATGGAAATTCTGCGAAAAAATCAATCTACAAGACAAAAACAAAAATAAATAAAAAATATACTGAGCCTAGCGATATTGCAGGCCCAAATTGAAATACAAGAAGACAAAACAATACACTACACGAAAAAATATACCGATATTGATAATAAATTATTGACAAAAATCAAGGAACTCTGTCTCATAGAAACTCACCAATTTCTATTAGATTTATGAGAATCAAAATGCACAGTAAAGGAGGAAAAATCCCGGAATAGCTTGGAAATAAAGATAAGCTGGCTGAAAATATTACCAAGAAAGGAAAAATTGGATAATGAGATGGAACTAAAAAACAGAATCTAAAATCAGCACAAAACAATTACATGCGGCATCAGCAAATACAGAGAAAACCACACAACAGATGTAAGAACTGGTACACGCAAACAGACACACAAGGTACGAACCCTAATATATACTACCACACTCTAACACATTCACACAACAAATAAAATTACGAAAATATACTTAATAGCAGCCCAAAAAATGCCTTTTACAACATACCATGACAACATAACACAAACAAACATGGGTCAGGAAACGCACACATTCACAAAGCCAACACTTACAAATACCATCTAACACAACAAACCAAACATAACAACCATTACGCATATCAAGGAACACAATCAAAATTGCCCAAAAATCTCCACATAAAATCCATACAGAAACAAAAAATCCAGAAACATATCGATCACTCCTTATAACAACAACAGGCACACTTATATAGCGCCATCTAGATACAAGAACCCCAATTTTACCAAAAGAAAATTCCCACTTGTTTCAAAACCCAAGACGTGTAGAGAGAGGTTATCTCTTGGAAAACCCGCAATATGTCGAAAGGAACAATCATTATTTTTTAAAGAGACCAGTCCGAACAAGAAGACCAGTTTAGAGGACACGAAACCCCAAATAATAAACCTATCTACGTATACAATTGCAAAGGATGAAATCAAGTTATTAAAATTAAGCATACAATTCTGCCCTGTTCCGAAACGCAATATAAAAGACCCAAAAATGACGCACATTATCAGTTCTAATTCCGTAAGGTCTCAGGCTAAAAGAGACATTTAATAATAACGAACACATTACAGATGAATCATTAGTCAAAAATAAATGCAATTTCTTCCCAAACAAAAATAATAAAACAAATGAGCGTAACATAGTTTTTGAAAAACTCTGGACCCTCGACCTACAAAAAATCCAAACCATTCAACAACCTTACATATAAAGAAAGACAAACCTTAGACAGCAGCCGTAAAATTAACAACATAATTATAAAGGAAGCAGATAAAGGCAACGCTATAATGGACAAAATATACTCTAAAACAAAAATTCTAAAAGCACTAGGGGATAAGAACAAATACAAATTAATCGACACTAGCATAAACAAAAATATTATATCATAAATTACAAAACTCTGCATGACACATAACAAAATATTACCAAAAAAAGAAAAGGATTTCCTAATAAACTTTGCACCAAAAACAAGTAATTTCTACGGACTACCAAAAATTCACAAATCAAGTGAAATAAAACCAGCTATCCAGACACGCAAATCTGAATACATTAACATCCCAACCCCAGTGAACTTACATTTAGACCCATAGTATCAAGACCAACCTTCCCAACTAGCAGACTCAGTAACATAATAAACACAATGCTACAACCATTTAATAAGCAGATTAAAAGCTACACCAGAGACAATATCCACTTCCTTAGCTCCATACTGCAAAAAGTTAATGCGGGAACACTTATGGCTATTTGTGACATAGTAGCCTATATAGCAGCATAAGCCATGAATAAGGTATACAGACAATCTCATTCTGGATGGAAAAACATCCAGAAACAAAATACATCCCAGACATACTGATGAATACATTATCGGTAGTATAGACCTTATTCTAAACAATAACACTTTTGAATTTGACAACAAAAACTATATCCAAATCCTATGTACCGCAATTGGAACAAAAATGGCACCAACATATACAACTCTAACATTAGCTTACCTACAGGAAAAAACTATATGAACAGATGGAACAAATATATAGGGAAAATATAAAAACCCACTTCACTAAATCATGAAAACGATACTTAGAAGATTGCTTCATATTCTGGAAATCCTCGTGGGGCGATATTAACCAATTCTACACTCTACTTCAGAACATACACCCCAAAATAAAATTCCACCAAGGAATATAATTTTAACGAATTACTATTTTTAGATATACTCATTAGCAAATGAAACTCCCGCATAATCAGATATTTCTACCACAAACCTACAGACACCCAAAAATATATTGATTTCAAGATCCACCACACAAAAAGTTGTCTGAAATCTATCCTCCATTCCCTAGCACGTAGGCTTTGCACTATAGTAACCGACAAACATCTCAGAAAAACTCACCAAGAACAACTATATAGAACTCTAAAAAAGCGAGGTTACTACACAATATTAATAAACAAATGTTCAGAACTAGCAGAAAAGAAACACCTCCGGATTAACTACCAAAGCCAAAATAAATAAATAAATAAAATAAAAATCGTAAAATCGAACAAACACTAGCGTATGTCATATTTAAAGAAATTACAAGAAATCTAGACCTACTTAACAAAAATGACAAAATCAAAAATATACCAAAAACAACCAAAATATTTAAAAGCAAACGTCAGTCTAAAAACCTGAAACATATATTAACCTCGACCAGATGTAACCAACACAATATACAAGGGGTGGGCGTCACAAAATACAACATAAGATATGGGGTTTGTGATGTCATTATAGAAGGGAATTCCGACACCTTTGAAAACCACACAACTAAATTCAAGATAAATAAAAATTTAAAATGAAACTCTAGAAATGTGATCTACCGACACGAATGCACAAAATGCAAGAAATCATTTATAGGTATCAGCTAAGCACTTAACCAGAATTGGCCTTCACAAAAGCAACATAAAATTTTATCCGACAACAGAAAACTTTTTGTATCGCGACGCATCTACGAATGCAGTCAAGGAAAATTTAAAATTATGCTAATATACCAAACAAACACCTACTCTTTCTTACAAATTCAAGTAAAAAGAACTCCATAGAGAAATGTAAAACCAGCACTAAACAGAACATACCCCCCACATGGACACAGGGCATGCACACATAAAGGCCAGATACACTGGTCGAACCGCACACATACATACACGTACTCGCAGAAAGGTATCCACGAAATGTATATATATATATATATATATATATATATATATATATATATATATACTGGCAGAAACAAATAGACTACTCACGTACACACACGTGAGCCCTATGCAACACAAATGTGTGTATGCGTGTGGGTGTGAGTGGGTGTATGTATATATATATATATATATATATATATATATATATATATATAATTTGCATGAAGAAGGTCACGAGACTGGAAACACTTGTAGCAAAAATATTAAGAATAAAATATAATATATACATAAGAGAAATCCACTTTATAACCAAAAACGTTTGTGGTTACTCTTTTTAAAATATACTTTTTTCTCTCGTTGGAACAATTATATATACATATATGTGTATGTGTGTGTGTGTCTGTATATATATATATATATATATATATATATATATATATATATATATGGATAGAACTTTAAAAGACAACAGCTGTCCTAAAGATTCCCCTCATAAAATATTTCACCGGCAGTTTACTAAATCAATAACATTGCGTGGCTTTTCAATGTCCTGGAAGAATATGTTAGAGCAATTACTTTTCTCTAAGTTGAAAAATAGTCATTATCAATAAAAGTGTTGTTTACACCAATGAATTTATTCATTCAACTGCATGCATTATTGACACAGATTTTGTTTTTATCACTTCCACCCCAAACAAAGCGATAATGCCACTAGGACGCAGGGTGGTAAAGAGAGTGAAAGAGTATTCAAGAGATTTTAGTGAGGAGAAGAGAGAGAAAGGACAATAAGGGAGTAGGTTTAAGAAGACAGGGGATGGCGACTGATGGCATTTCAATTTTTGAAGATTGTATATAGCATAGAAGCAAAAAATCGGAATGGATTTCCACAGGCGAGAAGTGCGAGAAAAGTATCTGTTGGAATCTTCTTAGTTCTGTAAAACGGTAATACCTAGTTACCAATCTAGTAGCACAATTAAATTCATTTAGTGGAGACACCAGGGAATAACAGCTCATGAGAGCACTTGCCATGAATATATTTGTAGAAATGGCAGAGGAAAGCCATGTCACGTCGTTGAGAAAGTGACTGAAGTCATGCCTGGTTTGCATCGATTACATTACGGACTTTTCTTGTATTTTGTCAAGAATCTCGATATATATATCCGTCTCATCAGACCAGATATGGCAGCAGTATTCAATGCGCGTACGAATTGTAGATTTATAAATTTGCAAGATGGATTCTGAGAGAAAAATTACTTTTTTTAAGCATTTCACTCTAAGCAAGGTGGGAGTGACACTAGCATGAAAGGGGGTTACAGAGAGTAAGAGTAAAGAGGGGGTGTCTGAGGAAAGAATAAAGAGAAGGCAACAGAAGATGTCGATTGACATTACATTTGAATATGTGAAGATTATAGTTATCGGGGAAACAAGTAAGTGGAAAGAAGTTCCACTCTGGGGAAGTGCGAGAGAAGATGTTGGTGTAGAAGTGACGGTTACATTTAACTGTATGAAAGGGTGGGATAGAGATGCCAACCTAGTAGCACGTTTAAATTCCTGCAGTTGGGGCGCCAGTGAAATTAACTCGTCAGAGCCGTCGCCATAAAAATAGTTGTTGATAAGACAGAAGGAAGCCATATTAGGTATGTGAGAAGGTAACTGGAATCGAGAATCCATAACCTATCACATTGCATATCGATCTTTGGATTTTGTCGAGAACCTCGAGATGAACAGCGGGGGCACCAGACCATATATATCAGTATTCAATGCAAGGATGAATGGTAGATTTGTAGATATGAAGGCTGGACTCAGGCGAGAAAAACCTTCTGGCACGACACACACACACAAAAACTTTCCTTGCGGTAGATGTAGCTATTGATTCAATGTAGTTGTTCTATATTGCGGAAAACGTGAGTCCAAGAAGGTGAGAGACGCTCACGTGGAGTTGAGCCTCGGCCATGCTGATAGGAGGCAGGGAGTTTTCTCTGTGGTGGATAAATGAGAGTAGTTTCGCTTTGGAGGTATTAAAGTTTACAAGCCATTTCTTGTCCAAGTCAAGCACAGATTGGAGGTCTTTTTCGTATATAGCACGACATAGTAAAGCAACTTTCCCAGCAGTAGATGAAGGAATTGATTTCGATATGTTCGCTCCACTTCATGTTAATGGTAAACGTGAAGCCGTGCGTTTTGATCTCCAAGAGTTTAGCATTAACCATGCTGATGGAAGACAGAAATGATTCACTATGGTGATGAATTGAAAGCAATTTTGTTTTGGAAGCGTTAATATTTATAAGTCATTTTATTGCCCTACGTAACAACTGATTGGGTGTCGTTCTCTAGAACAGTTGCCGGGTTTACTTTGCTGGACCTGTCAGATTTGCTACTAAGACAGGGGTAAATAGTTGCCTCATCTGCATAAATATCTAGTTGGGAACTGATGACATCAGGAAAGTCATTAATGTTGATCAGAAACAGAGTCGGTTCAAGGATAATGCACTGGGAGACTTCCGCTTTAGTATGAAATGATCTAGAAGCGCTCCCGTTCATCACGACTGTCATTACATGATTTGTTAGGAACGATTGAATTAAGTCAAATATCCATCCCGTAACGCTGTAACTCTTGAGCTTGCCGAGAAGACCAGCATACCATCTCCTGTCGAACGACTTTGAGACATCTCTAACCACAGCCCAAGCCGTTCTTATCTAAAGGTTGATCTACTATTTCAGTGACGGCTGTTAACATATCTGCAGTAGACTTGGCGAAACCAAAGCTATATTATTTGTCCGAAAGGAAGTCGTGTAAAATAATTATACTTAACAATTACAGCATTGATTAGAGCGTCAAGTACTTTGCGAAAAAATGGTGAGCTACTAATGATGCGAATAATATGAAGGGTCACCGGTTTCCCTGTTATTCTCAAAAACAGGAACTACAGAAGAGTTCATCCAAGAAACTGGGAAGCAAGAAGCATCGAGGCATTTATTATAATGTTTGGAGGAAACAGGATAAAGTTCAGGAGCAAATAGAACCACTGCAGGGACATCGTAGAATCCACAGGCCTTGTGAGAATTCTAATTTAGAAATGATAGCAGAAACCAATGACGGAGATAAGCGCATCTCACTCCTCCTTCTAGTGGGGATCAGGCAGTGATGCTCCGGTTAGAGGAGAATATCCGAGCAAAAACCTTTGCTTTATTTATAGTCGATGTCAATATTTCAACTTGATTGAAGAGAGGACAGACTTTGCTTAAGTGGCCTTATGTTCAGCACATTCTTGCAGAGCCGTCATTAATCTACATATTCAGTGTCTCATCCTATCAGCAAAAGGTAACTGTTTCTTTGAAGACAAGCTTGAAATCGTTACGAGCAAGAGACAGCTATTGCAATCCTACCTGTTGCACTGGTATCGCCTGAAGAATTTTGGACTTCCTATTCTAAAACTATTTGCAAGAATACTTTTTTTACAATATACACACACACACATAAAACTATTTCTATCAAACCGCCATCACAGAAAATTCAATGGCGAGACATAAATAAATATTTAAACATTTTCAAACCGGTATTTAGTAAAATCAATAAAATTTAATTTAATTTATTTTTCAAAATATCTTGAAGGAAAAGAAACCTTTTTTTTCGATCGCTTCTCGATGAAATTTATGAAGCTATAGAACAAGACGTTATTTTAAATGAGAAACCTTTAACATATTTTAACAGGGCGGGGAAAATGGAAAAGACACAATGATTATTGATTATTTCAAGATTAAAAAAATCAATAATTAATTACTCTGTAAAAAGTGGGAGGAGATGAAAAATGATATCGTCCACACCAATGTCTTTCACTAAAAGGAATTAATTGGATTCAATTCTCACTGATTACAGCTTTTATGAATATTAAATTGCTTTGCTTATACGCAGGCAAATGAGAGAGAGGGGGAAGGGGGAGAGAGCGATGACGTGAGGGAGGGGGAGAGAGAGGGGAGAAGGAGGGAGAGAGAGCGAAAGGGGGGGAGAAAGAAATCGAGAGGGGGGAGTGAAGGAGAGCGAGAGGGGGAGAGAAAGAGAGATTGAGAGGGGGAGAGAGAGAGAGAGGAGAACGCCAGCTAGAGTGCTTGCTGGTCTATCCTATATTCTAACGCGCAAAGTAAAGCACCTGATTTGAAAAAGGGTAAGATTTGAGGCAGGGAATAGTGTCCGACCATCGATTATCCTAAAATCGAAGAGACTCGGAAGACTCATAAGATATAGCCTTTATTCAAAGAAGAATATCTTCAAGAAAATTAATTACTTAATAAAATAAAAACAATTGAATGGTCAAATGGACATTATCTTAGGGTTGTTTTGTGGAATAATCGATAACTCAACTGATAGAGAAAGAGAGAAACAGATACATGTTCAACCACTAAAAGGCCCAGAAGCCACTCAAGGTAAAGTATTTACGCGTGAACTTGCTGTATAATCGTAAGAGCAACTTATGAGGATATGTAGGATATAAAATATATAGCACTAGACTTGAAAAGTTTGATTTGTAGGGATCTAGGAAGTATCTTCACGCACTATGCCGGAGAACTGATAATTTTCTTTAAGAGGATTTCACGACTATTCAGGTCGGTAGACGAAATGAAATAAATATATACGAGTATCCCCTACTTGATTTTTAATGAAGAGCGGAGGAGGTGGTGAAACAGGAGTTATCCGTGACTGGACCACAAAATGCCAGAGGAGTCGCACTGTGTTAGGTTGATTACAACATCTTCTCTTCCTGGCTGGCGAAGACTTGTCGGTGGGCAGCTGAAGACGTGGGCTAGCACAATCAAGAATGACCTAGGAGTACTATCGGGTCCACAAGTAGTTGGTCTTCGACGATGGAATCGCAAGTGGCTCGCCATTTTGTGTGACCTGGATCAGGATCGGCGGGCGTGGGCAGCGATGGTCCGAGATGCTGTACTTACGCGGGAGGAAGCCGGTTCAACCCGACCAGGGTGAAAAATCGAAACAAGTCAAGTCAAAGTCAAAGTGTTAGGTTTATTAGGAGAAGATTGTAGCCGACGGGTGGTACACAATGTCCGATCAGTATAGCGTGGGTCACCATGGACAGGGTGTATGATGTTTAAAAACCCGAAACCTTTAAAGTTTCTGAGCTAAAACATCACTGAATTAAAATGAGCTCTTCAACGAAAGGTTCTATAACATTGATAACAATAGATGCGTCTTCATTCAACATCCGACAAGAAAGACACAGATCTGAAAAATATATTTTCAAAATAAAATCACGCATTGAATAATTAAACAGATTTGTGTTTACTCATAGAATATAATTTCCACGGAGAGCCATCTAACCAACAAAAACACAATTCCCACTTTTTTGTTTATACCTCATCTCCTTGAAAAAGGGCACAGGCGTGTCTGAAAATTCCGACATTAAAATCTTTCTCTCTCTTTCTCTCTCCCTATATATATATATATATATATATATATATATATATATATATATATATATGTGTGTGTGTGTGTGTGTGTGTGTGTTATGGTCCATGTTCCTTGTACCACGCTGATAGTCCAAGGTAGAACCAATGAAGAATAACTCGAACACAGGTATGGAATAATACAGATATATTACAAACAGAATATGTACAACAGAAGTAGAAGTGTTAGTAATAACAATCAGCTTAGGTTAGAGAGAACTATGTTGTCTCGACCAGTATCACTAATCCTATGTCTTACAGTAATCGTCTGACGCGACTCACTCTCTGACTGACTGGCCTCATTCTGTGTCTGACTCACACTATATTCATCAACACGCCCACGTGTGTCGAATGTGGCACAAGGCTGGTTTAATGTAGGCTTTCCGAACCCGTAGGATCGGGCAAAATTGCCCGTAGAACCCGTATAAACGGGATCGGGGTGGTCAACCACCACGAACGAGACTCTACCCTTCGGCGGAGCCTCGTCCGAGTTCCTCTCTGCCCAAAGGCAGAGAGTTCCCCTCTGCCTCAGAGGCAGAGAGTTCGACCTGATAGGTGAGACGTCCAAAATACTGGATCTCTCACTATGTTTAACAACACGCCCACGTGTGTCGAATGTGGCACAACGCCGGTTTAATGTGAGCTTTCCGAGCTCGTTGGCTCGGGCAAAAATTGCCCGTAGAACCCGTATAAACGGGATCAGGGTGGTCAACCACCTCGAACGAGGCTCTGCCCTTCGGCGGAACCTCGTCCGAGTTCCTCTCTGCCCAAAGGCAGAGAGTTCCCCTCTGCCTCAGAGGCAGAGTGTTCGACCGAATAGGTGAGACGTCCAAAAAACTGGATCTCTCACGATGTTTAACAACACGCCCACGTGTGTCGAATGTGGCACAACGCCGGTTTAATGTGGGCTTTCCGAGCCCGTAGGCTCGGGAAAAAATTGCCCGTAGAACCCGTATAAACGGGATCAGGGTGGTCAACCACCTCGAACGAGGCTCTGCCCTTCGGCGGAACCTCGTCCGAGTTCCTCTCTGCCCAAAGGCAGAGAGTTCCCCTCTGCCTCAGAGGCAGAGTGTTCGACCGAATAGGTGAGACGTCCAAAAAACTGGATCTCTCACGATGTTTAACAACACGCCCACGTGTGTCGAATGTGGCACAACGCCGGTTTAATGTGGGCTTTCCGAGCCCGTAGGCTCGGGCAAAAATTGCCCGTAGAACCCGTATAAACGGGATCGGGGCGGTCAACCACCCCGAACGAGGTTCTGCCCTTCGGCGGAACCTCGTCCGGGTTCCTCTCCGCCCAAAGGCAGAGTGTTCCCCTCTGCCTCAGAGGCAGAGTGTTCGACCGAATAGGTGAGACGTCCAAAAAACTGGATCTCTCACTACTGCTTCCTCTTGAGTCGCAGTATTTATGGTGTACGGGATAGTCCATTACTATTATGGGTAAGTTCCCATAACAATATATATATATATATATATATATATATATATATATATATATATATATATATATATTATTATTATTATTATTATTATTATACAAGGTATCCATGAACTTCGTAAGCACTTTAAAAAAATTATAACTTTATTTGTATTTGCGATAGAAATAATCTGTAGAAAATGTTATAATGTTTAATGTACCTAATTTTAAGTATAGCTAAAATAACTAATGTGATATCATGCATCACTGTAAGTCAGTTGGCAAATGTTTTCCGTGAACTGCAAAATCGTATTACCCTTTGTATTGCTAATGATGGAGGACATGTGGAATCTTAAATAAAATTTCAATAAAACCTTAAAAAATATAGATTTACTTCTTTCTAATCCTTTTTACAAATAATTTCTATCGCAAATACAAATAAAGTTATAATTTTTTTAAAGTGCACACGAACTTTATGGAGACCCTGTATATTTAAAGATATGTTTAGTGATACAAAAATTTATCACTGACATAAACAAACAAAAATTAGTTTTATTATTTCCACTCATGATAATAAAAAGTAAAAATGAAAAACAGGCTAGCTATCCGGTTTCGTACCTCGCTCGGCAGAGCTAAATCGAGGTAAATGAAGCACATTGTTATTTTTATTATATAATTTTAACCTATTTACCGCGAATTAGATCCGCTGAGCGAGTTACGAAACCAGTTAGCTAGCCTGTTTTTCATATTGAATTTTTATTATCAGGAGTGGGTATAATAAAACTAATATTTGTCTGTTTATGGCAGTGATATATATATATATATATATATATATATATATATATATATATATATATATATATATAGGGTGACCCAAAAAAATGGGAACTTTTTAACAATCCAAGAAAACCAAGAGTGATGGAAGACAAATATTTAATTCATATTAATTGAAACCTTAAAATATGCCATTTAAGAAACAATGATGGGATTTTCATTTCTTAAAAATTATGTCCTGTAGATGGAGTCCTCCTGTACGAATGCATTCTTGAAATCTGCTTTTGAGACCCCTATTTACTGATGCAACATCTCAGCTGGGATATTGGGAATTTCATTGTTGTTACTAAAATGCCGAAATGTTTACTTGCTCAAGGTCACTGTCTCGCAGTATTGTCACTTGCTCATGTCTGGCAATACGCACATCAAAAATTCCCGTTTTTTTGT
>OZ038496.1:103546645-103561645 GCA_964036315.1 Acanthosepion esculentum
TTTGTCAAAAAATGAATAGTCTATTTATTGTGTGTACGTATTTTCATAGTGATTGTCTTCAGTTGTCTAGTCCGTTTCTTTATTTTAAAATGAAAATCATCAAGGAAGGCGCCGTAGTTTTTACCTAACCAAGTACTTTTGATCTACTGCAACATTCTACTCAGGGGCAAATGACAAAGACAAACTTATTGTAACTGTGATAAAATCTGCATTCCGTTGCGATGGTAATTTAAAAAAAAACACTATAAAGAAAATATATTTAAATAAATGGACATAATATAACTATAATATTGAATGAAAATTTTTTGAATGAAGATATGTTGCCTAGATACACACACACACACACACACACATATATATATATATATATATATATATATATATATATATATATATATATATATATATATATATATATATGTATGTATGTATTAAAACTAATGGAAGTCTTAATAAAAAACAAAAAACCAACACTCAACAATATTAACTACGAATACGGCCACAATGTGCTGTGTTCAGAAAATAAAACATCCCTATAATTCTAGAAACATACACACAACCTATACAACCAATTAAATAGCAAAAATAAAATCATCCTTGATAATGGCTAAAAGTATAACTTAAAGCGCTCGGAATTACAGAAGATTTGGACAGTTTCTACACACACTCAAGACACAAGAAAAATTAAATAAAAAGTTTCATCGTAGTGCCTTGGCTGTCGTCTTTAATGAAACGTTAATACATACATATATATATATATTTATATATGTTATACATATATATATATATATATATATATATATATATATATATATATATATATATATATATATATAGTGCAAGAGAAATAAAAAAGACAACGAATGAAAGCACTATGAATTGATTGTGCTATTTATTATTGAACTTATGTGAGAAATCAAACTTGTGTAGAATGATTGAATGAAGAGAAATAAAAGCAGAGAAAAAAGCTTTTTTTCTCTTTTTGAGCAAGAAGAAGAAATCAAAGTTTCTTCGATTAAATTCCTGCGAAAAGCATCCATGCGTTTAAACTTATGATGTTAGTCAAACAATCAAAGAACAAAGATATACGAAAAACTAGACACGATGGACTCAAGTTGGTGCCAAACGAATTCTTCGTCTTTCTACACCAGAGATTTCATTTTTTCGAATCAATCAAACGCATCATGCTTTTACTGTTCAGGGCGTCTCTTCACATTTTCACCGAATTGGAAAAGTTAGTTTATGATTGTTCGTAGATTTCATGATGGCGCCAACACAATTTCATCATTGAATACTTTGAATGTGGTTTCTCAAAAATAGTAATGAATATTTCATGTTTTTATTTGAAATCTGATCTTCTTTCTCTTTCTAGCTACATTTGCTATCAAGTAAGAAAATGATCACTACCTCAGCGGAAATTCAATGCTTCAAGAATTTCTAGGACGGTGCGAAATATCTAATTCGCTCTCGGCCGTAATTTAATAAGTGTAATCAATTAACCAGATCTCAAACATTTCCTGTCCCACTGCTCGAGGACATAACAGTTCAAAAACCAATGAAATAACGCAGATCCCACCAAACCAGGAAAAACAGAGGCCTTTAAGAAATCTAATAATGTTTGACGATAATGTTTGAAATATTTTTTTAATGCCCTTGCACTGTGAGTTTCTCTGTTCTTCAAGAAAAAAGTAAATCAGATTTGGAAGAATCATGGATGCAACTTTTTCCTTGAGAAAAGAAGATTGATTTTTACAAAAGGAAAAAACAGTATATCCCTAATCAATCATTATGTGTATATTTCTTATCAAATTCTGTCAAATACATCCGGTTTTTATTTTATTTAAAAGATTAAATATATGTATATTTCAACCCAATCCCGGCAACAAAGTCACTGAGAAATCAAGGTCGGTTACTGAATATGAAAAACAACGCTATTAAGGAGAGATATCAATAAAAGAAAACGGGAATAAGGCAGAAGACAACGATTGACATTGCATTCAAATTTTGAAGACTGGGAAGCGAGTTCCACAAACCAGAAATTCGATAATAAGAAAGTGTTAGCAAAGACCTAACGGCTAAATCAAGCAATTTCAATTGTAAAATGATGAGACCTTGCCGCCAATCTAGTACTGCGCTTAAATTCATAAACTCTGGAGGAAAACACGGGGGAGATTTCATCAGAACAATTACCATGAATGTGTGTATGGAAAAGTCACAGCGAGGTTACGTTACGGTGTTGAGATAGTGAATGAATTATTTGGGATTTTGTTCAGAATCTCTTGATACTTAACATCAGAAATATTGAATGAAAAACGAATATTAGATGTTTTGTTGTAACGTTGTCTTTGTTCGAAATAACCGAAAATTATGAAGTCCGTAGTTAGAGGGATTATCAAAGGAAAAGAGGGCTAAAACAAAGAAGAAAAGGTTTATAAAATACTCATACATAGAACGGAAAAAAAAACCTTGAGTCAATTAACTACTCCTCGAATACTACTCTACTTCGGCTACTTGCCATATTTATATGTAGGAACAATTCATTTACACAGGAGTAAGGAAGAACAAGATTGCTACTCTACACCATCTATAAAAGTGCAAAATAGATTCTGGTTATTAAAATTATCTCGGCCGACATAAAACAGAAAATAATGTATTTAATGACTGTATCATATTATCTGTCACCTGATAAAAATGTATTCGTGATTAGTTTACGAATGTCTAAGATATTATCAAGAAACAAAATGGCCGCGCTAAACAAAGACGATTAGATAGAAGATTATTGGAACAATTACTCAAGTTTAATCGATGAAAATACAACTGATTCCCCTTCATATTGGAGAAAATTATCATAAATGTATTACATCAGATACAAGGGGTTTCAGGTGAAGGAAATCAACATTATAGATCCCGTTACTCCCTTAAGTTCACTGGGCCACAACCTTAGCAGCTGCGAATGCGTCGATGACAAGATGGCTTGACGAAGCCCATTTCACTTCAACATTGTTTTGATTATAAAAGTCTCTTTCTTCTAGACTATTTGGCTATACAAGGTTAAAAATAATACCTTTTCATATCATTTAGTGGAATTTCAATTCAGAGATTCACTTTTCCCGGATTTTATGTAATTAGATATAATGTCATAATATAAAACAAGGGAGGCCTGTCTGCCTTGTTATTTAATACAAAGCCAATATCTTTTGGTTTTAAATAATTATCCAAATGTGACAAATTTTTGTATTTTATGTCTGGGAAACCTTACTATAGAATAGGAAAAAGTTAGCTTCAGTTGTTATTACCTCATGCAAAAGAAATTCCTGAAGATAAAATACAAGATAACACATGTTGTACGAATTCAGAAATGCTTTTCAGGCAAGAAATATTCATCCTCTTTATGGAAATAAAACCTTAAATGTCCGGCTTCTTCAACGAGTGCTTGGATATTTTTTTCTCTTCGAATCTCCATAATATTGAGTTTTCGTAAACGCCAATTGTGGAAAATCTTAAGGAAACGACACAATTAGCAAAACAGTCCAATACAAGTCAGACGTGAACTCGAAAAATGTCTAATCATCTTCTCAGTTTAACTTTGTTTGCCATTGGAGAGTCGACTTGCTACCAAAACTTTCTTAGGTTGAATCATCACCAGAGATGAGAAGTGGGTTACCTATTACCATATCCAATGAAAAATGACTATAGTTAGCACCAAAGGATGAAGAATCCGTCTCCAAACCAAGGTTACACTCGGGAAAAAAATTGCTCGATATTTGGTGGGATATGATATATGTCGTCTATCTTAAAGTGCTAAACAAAAACGAAACAGTAAATGAGGATAAGTATTTGAAGCATTGCGCCAAATTGTTTTAAAAACAAATACGCCAGTTGATCTTAAACTTGTAATGCCCTTATACGATAATACTATATATTGTTGGAATCTTTCAGTAAAAGATTATGACACTAAGTATGAAAGTTTTCTCTTATCCTCCTTACTCTCCTGCCTTTTCCCCATCTGACTATCATCTTTTCAAGTCACTGCAATGTTCTTTAGAAGAACAGTTTATTAATTTTACACTTGAACAATTTTCCAGATAGGTGAGCTCGTGTTATTGATAATGAGGCAGAAATATCATCGGTATTAAATATATATATCCATCGTTATTAAATATATATATCCCTCGTTATTAAATCTATATATCCATCGTTATTAAACATATATATCCCTCGTTATTAAATATATAAATATCCATTGTTATTAAATATATCTTCCAGGTGTAGTAGCGCGAATTTAAGGAAAAAGAATCGACAAGGCGAATTCATCTTTCATACATATTCCTTGAAAACAATCAAAATATCTGTGTTTATAAGAAAAGAACAGTTTTATTTTAATGTTTTAGAAAATTATGGGTGCCTCTGCAATTAGAACTAATTAATTATTAAGTTTAAATCAGTTAGACACAAAGCAGGACTATGAGCATCCAATTAACTGTACAAGCGAATCTTCCTAATTCTTATTCTTTTATTGTCCTCTCTCATTAATAGTAGTTTGTTTTGCCATATTCTCTAACCTCTTGCATCCTAGTGGCTTTATTACCTTGCTTGGGGTGAAATGATTAAAAGTATTGCCATTCATAAGAATTACCAAACCTTACTCTGATAAAGTTCACAAGTCCTGATAACTTGATTCCTTAGTTAGATATTTATGATAGGATAAAGAATAAATAGAAAATGGTTATAAATCTGACATGTTTCTCTTTTATTAAATATTCATCAGAGAATAAGATATAGAGAAAAAGAAATTCTGGTATTTTTATTTTTTATTGTTTGATTTCCATAGGTTAAGCAGGCTTCATGTCCATTTGAATAATCAAGCAGCGTTCGTGTGTATAATTTATGTGTGTAAATGTATCATAATCCTTGTTTGTCTATGGGAGATTCAGATGATAATTTATATATATGTGTGCGTGTGTCAAGTAGGAAGCATTTATGTTCGGAAGTTGCTCGCATGTTGACTTGGGGAAGAGTTTTTACGTTAATACTGGTTGTGCTAGTTAAATATATTCATTAAAAATTGATTTACTAAAAGTTGGTGATGTAATATAATGCTTTTCCCGTGTGTCTTTAGTTGGTAAAATATTTTATCAGGACTTCCTCGAAGTATTTTCCGCGTAAAGAATCCCGTTCATTTTTTAATTAGGGTGGCATTTGCAAAACAAACAAAAAATATGGCCAGTCTTTTTCCTGTGGATTACAAATGAGTTGAAATGGTTGTCCCAGCATCGCCACTTCCACGTGTTTATTAAATTATGTTTAGTCTGGCAAAAGGTAAAAATACTAGGCTACCTGCTTGGAATGAATCTCATAAAACTCTCAAAATGATTGGTTGATGAACTTGAAAAATAATTGCAGCTCCTATGGAAGATATTTGCAGAGGATCTTTTACGCTATCCGAAATATACGTATATTAGGGAATCAGTAAAGATTAGCCTCACTACAGTAGTAGTTTTCAGAAGGATTATAAATCAATGGGGAAGTAGTTAGAAGTTAAGCTCAATGGTTAAGTGATATACTGGGTTTTTTATTGCTTACCAAGTATTCTATTAATATATAGCCCCAAAACGATTAAATGTAGAGGGTTACTGAATGGGGTGGGGTTATATGGACCCAATTGCATAAACTGGGCAGATTATGAAGATATATATAGGCTAGATAAAGGTTGAATCTAGATTTGAAGAAATTACTTTTGTAGGGACCCGGGAAGCGTCATCTCGGAATTTTTTTTCCAAAAAGTAACCTTTCTCGGTAACAAGCTATGTAGAACTTTCATATTACAAATAGAATATGACATAAATGACGTTGACATGACTCTTTGTACATGAAATGTCGACTTCCTGCTGTAAAGATCTGAACAACTGATATTAATGAATGTAATACATCTGAAGCTCTATCATAAAAATAGCGATAAAGTAGCGATAGATGTCGATTGTTTTAGAGGGCAGTGGTGTTGAGATTATTAATCGCCTACAAAACTGTGTAAACGCCTTTGAAATCTGTCAAAACTTAAAAGTGCAGCTCCAGTCCAGATATGCTAGCAAGATTTCAGTTTTGGTCTTATCTGATTTTCATATGGAGCACGACATATTGATTGATTTCCTTTTTACGTCTTATCAACCTTTTTGCAGGTTATTTTAATCCAAAAATTATTTTTAGATTGTAAGACTTCTTTTGAAAGAGTGATGATTTACAGGTACACATTTTACTAATTATTCCGTAGCGAAAGAAAATTGGTGTATTCATACCTTTAAACTGGAACTTGACTCTTCAATTTCCAAATTGGAGCTGTCATTCGTTAGACCATCCGCACAGCACGTGGCATTCCCAACCGGCCACCCATCTACGAACTGACCAGTCTCGACTTTTCGTTTTGTTTTTACAGTAAGGTTCAACCTTTACAAGGACCGAGACCACTCGAGTTAGAGGGTAACGTTAGGAGGCAGATTTGTGCGCATAAGAGTGGAAGATAACCGTTAATCCTACACTTGAAAAGCCATATTAACCCTTTCATGTCTGGGGTTAACTATTATCTTCCACTCCTATCAAGGCTTCATTCACTTTCCCACCACCGTACTGTAACCTTCCTGTGACATTTCTATACACACATTCATGGCAATTGTTCTGATGAACTTTCCTCCATGGTACATAGAGATTTTGAATTTAAGTGCAGTACTAGATTGGCGGCAAGGTCTCATCATTTTACACTTTAAATGGTTTGATTGAACCGTTTCTTTTATCGCACTTCTCCTTTGTGAAACTCGCTTCCCTGTCTTCCAAAATTGAAATGCAATGTCAATCGTTGTCTTCTGTCTTATTGTTGAGGGGTCTCCACTTTTTACACAAATGGACTCACCCAAGGTATACATATACTACTGCCAGTGAATACCCGGAGGACGTACAGTCAGGTTGGACAGTAGTAGTAGTAGAACGTTCGGTAGAATAACGTAGCGGCAAGAGTCACAGTGAGCGAGCACGTAGACTCAGTAAGAAGTCATACAGCGATACGTCGATATCAAAGACTATCTATATATTTGTCTACTAACCCGCATTCCTGGAACTACTAACCTGTATTACCAGTTTGTATTATTACGTTAATACATTTATTTTCCTATATTCATTCTTGGCGTTTGTTATTATTTGATACCGGATTTCATCCCGGAATCCACAACACTTATTAATTTTTGGTTTCTTTTATTGGTGATGAGGGAAACATCGTCTTTGGGAGTCAGTTCCACAGAGCAGTGTTTTTCCGGAAGGATTTGTTCGAGTGGAACTTCTCACCGAAGGAATACAGAGGGAATGTGGGTGGTTTGATACTATGGCACAGCGTGTACTTGCCGTGTATGCGTGTTTCTTAGATTTGGTCATCGTAAGAGAACCGGAGTTTCAAAATGATCTGGCCGAAAGCCACAGCATAAAAATAGTCAGTTACTTTCCAGAACAGCGAGTCGATCTTTTTACTGTATTTTTCTTGGTTCGTTTATATGAGTTCCACCAAGGGGGTGGGGTTCTACGGCTTATAAACCCTTTCGAAGTGTTATTTAACGCTAACAAATATTTTTGAGATACTAAGGATTATTTTTTAGATAATAATGGTTTAATGATACAAGTTTTACAAATTAACCTATAGCTGGGGGTGGTGAGGTGGATTCATAGCTTTCCCAAAGGTATTTGCGCGTAAATGAATATAACGAACCGAACGGAGATTCGAACTCGGTTCTCTGATGAACAATTCCGAGACATTACTAATTACATCAGCTGCGCATCGATTCTTACAGCACCTAGTATTGCCAAGCGGTCACCTAACTAGGTACTGACCAGACTCGACATTGCTTCTCTGATCGTACGGGAGCCTGTATTTCAACGTGATAAGGTCTTAAGCCTCTGGTTTAAATTGAGTGCTAATAGACGATCTAGTCAAGGAGGCTCATTTCCATCATGTCTGTTGAAAATCCAAGACCTGTTTGATGATAAAACGGTACATGTTTTCGATGGTTAAAAGCTAGTCTTTTTTTCTACATTGGGATGTTACGCTTGTATTAGAAAAACTGTATCAAAATGACGGGGTCAAGCAACCAAATTCCGAAAATCCATGAAAACTGTTGCTATTTCTATCCAATTGCGGGTCTGGCAATTATGCAGATCTGATAAAATTAACTATTCCCCCATTAATCTCTTTTACAAGCATCAGTGTCAGTTAATCCAATGGTATTTATTCATTAGTTTCCAGCCTTGACAAAAAGCACATCCAGATTAACAAATTGTCCGATACTTACTTAACGACTGGGCGGACACCACTTCGCCTCACACAACCAGGCAACGCCCTCCTATTAGCTTTGCCCGAGGGAATTGCTGAGCTGTATCCAAAGCTGAACCGAAAGTTGTCAGCGACATTTGGCGCATCGATAAAATCTCGAAAACTGATGACGGGAGGAAGGATGAAAAAAAAGGAAGGCGAAGATAAACGTCGTTGTTAATCGAATGTTAGGCGCTTATCAGGAACCAATTTTTCATTCCATTCATTGCATGTGTTTTCTGTAAAAAACGAGTGTCAGATAATTAATCAGAACAGCATCAACCAATTCCGAAATAAACGTAACACGTTTTGCTTCTATCTCCACATCTGCAAATACTGATTATTGTACGTTTATCTCTCATTCTTTGATTCTGTTTTCCGGTTTTGCCCATCGGATTTCATTGAATTTCAAGAAAGAAAATAAAGATAATTAAAAAAAGAACGCTACCTAATTTTTCACAGATGCTAAATTTTAGGAGAAATTAGATCGCCATCTTTCATTTTTTTAATTTTTTATTTATTCTATCAAGAGCACATAATCTGAACAATGAACAGCCGTGTCTTGTCTAAAAGGTGTAAAATGAATTTGTATTTAGTTTTCATCATCGTTTTATGTTAATGAAGAGTCGGTGGAAAAGTTGCACAAAATCTGTTTTATTTTAGGCTAATGCTTTCTTAAATGAAACTATGATTAAAGAAACCTGTTCAGGGCGTCTAGCGTAACCAGCAATGCAATGTTGTGATTCTCCAAGCGTAGCTCAGATGTGGCACAAGGCCGAAAGTATGGGGCACTCAGTGAGGATCGAACTCACTACTCAGCCGTAATACTTCTAGCGAGACAAGCTTGCTAACCATTACACCACCTCAAGGTGCCTCACCAGCAATGCAATGTAACTAATGAACGTAGTCCACAGTGCGCAGCAAATATCATACAAAACGAATCTATCAAATGGACAGAGTCTGATACAAACTTTTTCTTCTAAAAAGAATGAAAAAGCTTCTTTTTTGTATGTTTCAAAAGGTTTTCGTTGATCTGTTGCCATATATTCCTTATCCAAAGATAAAACTGATTCAGGAATGTTCTTAGAGTAGCAGAAGTGAAACAACAGAAAAATGCGTTGAAAAAAAATCTACCCTGCTGATATTTTTCCAAAATGACAAGAATGTTATAAGATTGGCTGAAAGAAAAAGAAAAACAACATTTTCAGTAACGATGCAAATATCACCAGACGAAGCTTAGAAAATATCGTTGATGTTGAAACAATATAGATGAAAATAATAATAATAATAATAATAATAATAATAATAATAATAATAATAATAATAATAATCAGCTAGAATAGTCATGCAAGACAACAACTATTGGCTTACTTACCTACCTGGAAACAAAAAAGAACTAGATGAGAAGAATAGTCAAACAATACGAAAACAGAAAGTCAAAAATATTCAATTATGAAAGAAGGTTGTAAATACAAACGAGATTTACATTTAGTAGATTCTGTAGAAAACCAAAAACAGCACCCAAGAACCAACTGTTGCAGCAAGAAATATGAAAAAGAAAGCCAAGAGTAAAGATACTGAACAGATGAATCAACGCTGGCAAGACAAACCCCTGCATGTCCAATATCGAGAACGAGGCTAAAATGGCCGATATTGATAGTTAACACTCATCGATGGTGGATAACATCTGGATTAAAGGCTGAAACGGAAGGATTTATTCTTGCATCGTAAGATCAAAGTCTTTTCACTAGAAACTTTCAGGCAAATATGATACCTAATAGTGTGGAAACAAAATGCAGGTTCTGTGACAAATATAAGGAAACCATTGGCCATTTACTCTCAGGATGTTCTGTACTTGCGCCAAATGAATATAAAAATCGTCTCCAACGAGTGGAGCAATACTTACACTGGACAATGTAGAAATATTTTGGAAAAGATGTTAACAAATACGGAAATGAACATCACCCAGCAACAGTTATTGAAAGAAAAGACATCACAATTCCATGAGATTACACCTTCTTTACAGACAGGAAGATTGAAGCAAATAGGCCGGATATAATTATCAAAAACCGAAAAGGAAAAGAAACTTGCCTACTAATTGATATGGCTTGCCCAGCGGACTGTAAGATAAAAACCAAGGGATTTCAAAAACTATCGCAGTATAAAGACCTGGAAATCGGAATAAAATAAGGGTGGACATTGAAAACTAGAATAGTACCAATCATAGTAGTGGCGCTTGGAATGATAAAAAAGGAACACAACAACACATTGAGAAAATTCCTGGAAATCTCCGTTTAAGAGAAATGCATAAAAAGGTTTTGATAAGTACAATTCACACTAGGAACTTTTCACATGTAACACTAGTAATGTTATGGGAGGTGGAAAAACAATCATGAAATGTAACCATAAAAACACACCACTAAACTGTCTCATGTCTTCTCGAAGACTTGTTAGTTAGTCTGATCAGAGCAGAAAACAAAATATAATAATAATAATAATAATAATAATAATAATAATAATAATAATAATAATTTGAAATCTGAAAAATCGATTGATTCATTGAAAGGGATTTCTGAGAGCCCTAGTCTTAAAAATACAAAATTGTACTCACAAGTATAGATCACACCTTAAGAAGGGTTTTCCGACTTTAGGTCTCTGGCTGGGACCCGAAAGAAATGAATATACACCAGAAATCAAAGGAAATAAAAATTAATAATAAAATTGTACTAAACCGAAAGACAGATTCTGTGATAAATAACCAGAAACAATTGGGTATCTTGTATCAGGTTGCACATCCACCGAATATAAAACACGGCATGACAGGTTAGGTCAATATATGTACTAGAAACTCTGCAAATTGTTAAGGTATGAAACTGCAAGAATATAGTACTAAAAAGACCCAGATCTGGTTGCACGTATATGACCTGTAACACTTTTATTGGACTTTACAAATCACGCGTATAGAACAATCCATTTTCAGGTTCAAATGCCGCTCAGTATCTGAACAAGAAAACTCTAGAATGCTACATGGATTATAGTTTCTCTATGTCGCCTTGTGGATGATGAATTATTTCCCATACCCAACCGCTTTCCCAGAGGCGAAAAGTCCCAAGAATACCTCTACTCTATCACTATTTCCATGGCACCTATTCTTACGATCTACATTTCAGCTGTTCTGACATTCACAGCTATGAACAGGTATACTAGGGCAAATCATCCTATGTCCTTTTATATTTCATTTATAAGGAGGCAGTTCAATTCGGGGAGTTTTTCTCAAGGACAGCAACAAACACCCGATTTCTACTAAGTTAAACTCGGTTTAATATTTATCTCTTTTTCATTACCATATAAACTTCATCTTTACCTCCAAATCTTACACTCATACAACATCATTCAATAATCCAAAACCTTGAATAGCTTTTACGTATTGAGTCGAACATTAGTCAAAAAGTAATTCCTGAATAGGATACATAGCACAATCATTATATCAAAGAAAGGAAAAAACCCATTCTGAATAGCATTGTATAGATTCGAGACATGTGACTTATCATAGAAATGTAATCTTAACAAATGATCTGTAATTCCTTCTAGTTCTGCCTTAACTCTACAATTAATGAAGAATACACGTCATATTAATGATGTTGTGGTATAACAAAAACAAAACAACAACTCGCGAGAGAGTTAATTTTCACACACAAAGGGTACATTACACAGTCATTATATCAAATAAAGGAAAAAACCCATTCTGAAAAATTAAGACCCAGAATTAAAGAGGAAGACGTCATGATGGAAGAAGATCTTGACAGAAAAGAAAGAGTGAGTTCATCAAATCAGGAGGACAGTGCAATGGAAGACGTCATGATGGAAGAAGATCTTGACAGAAAAGAAAGAGTGAGTTCTTCAAATCAGTAGGACAGTGCAATAGAAGACGAACCTATGGATGATAGTGGGGATAACTCAGGCACGGAAGTAGATAAAATGAGCCCTAGATCTCCATGAAAAAGAACAAGGGGAGAGAGAAAGAAAGAGGCTGTCGAAGAATTTCTAGAACAACCAAAGGCATTAAAACTCTTCGAGTTGGGGAGGTGTAGTGGATTGGTAAATAGGATTGTACCTATTTACATATGTTAAGGAGAAAATAAAACGTATAATAAAAGACAGATGTAGTTGACTACTGATCCCGTGTCTTAGAACAAGGTACAACAACTACCATAGAAATCGTAGAAGGGGGATCTTTGGAGAAAACGGGAAAAATAGAAATCTCAGGTAGAATGGAATCCGTGTTCGAATAAAATGTAGAGAATGTTTTTTATATTGTCAAGTAACAGTGGTTAAATCGCTTGCGAATAAAGTAAACAATTATAATAATGTATAAATTGTCTAACAGGCTGAACACCGCTAACCCTAACCCCAATACAGGAACTGCCTTCTATTTTCCTTGAGTAAAGATAAAGAGCAAGATAAAATGAAATGAAAAGAGAGTTTCTAAAAAGGAATAAAATGTATTTAAATAAAATGACAACCTTTAAACAAAAGATCAGTTTCCAAAATAGCGGAACAAAACTCAAACTTTTTAAACAGGGTACCATAGGAAGAATTGCTCTTTAAGTGAACCTTTTTAAAATTGTAAGCTATATTATTCAACGAATCTCCAGTGTAAATAACACTTTGCTTTTAAAGGTCAGTTATTTTTCTCGAAAAAATATCCTTGCAATGACGGACAGAAAAGAAAATGTGCAGCTGCGTTTAAATAATGGTTCTACTAGATAAGGATTGTTGAAGAGTTACCAAAAAAGGTTATCCTACTAAAGCTTTCCCCGAGTTCTATGAGTTTCCTTTGAACAAAATGATGAACAGGTAAATCTGAAAAGTTGGTGGCGTATAATGTACGTGTGTCGAAACTGATAGGACAACAAGGTTTGAATATCGTCGAGGTTTAACTTTGATTTTAATGTTTCTGTCGTAATAAATAAAAATAAAATATTTTTGGATAAAATTTAAGATAGCATAAAAATATTTGCAACTAAATACAATCACGACGCTCATCAATAAAAAAAATAACAGTTAACTGGACATGTTATAAAGCACAATTTTTGTAATTTTCTCTGGCAAAGAAAAGTTTCAAATTCTTTTTTGTTTGAAGTGCCGAAAAAAAAACGTGTATATCAGGTCAAATTATTTTTAAAATATTAAATGACTTATTATAAAAGTTCGTTAATTTGGTTTGGTTTGGTTTTGATTCGTTTTACGGCATATCAACATCAATGGGTTATTTAATGCTGACAAGATGTTTATTGCTGGTAATATTTTTTTTTCAAAAATGTATTACCGGTAAAAATTATTTTCTTCAAAATTCATTGCTATGAATATTTTTTTAAAAAAATGTATTGATGGAATTAAAACCTATTTTTTATACTTTCATAGTGCATTGACCCCAGTTTGGGGGTTAACTATTTGCCTATAACTGGGATCCTAAGAGATGATACCACCCTAGGTCAGGGTGGACCAGGGAACATAAGCAATTAAGAGGTGTTTCCACGGTCCTCAAAACATCCTGATCAAAGACCTTCCTGTTGGATGTATTTTATCGTCTTACCCAGGACGTGGATGTAGTTTAGCGTCTTATAAAAGTGCGTTAAAGATCATCATTCAAATGGAACTTTGAAATATAATAAAGATTATTTGCAACATATAAATATAATGGCAAGACTAAATATTTGGAAGTAACCTTTGGTTAAGACAGATGTCTTATTGCAATATAGGATTCAGATCACGTGTCTCATAACCAATAAGGGGTTATGGGACACGTGACATGTTCTACAGCCGTAGCTGCAGTGTTGTTCCACGGATAATCTAACCAGACAGAACCAAATCCTCTTCAGGCTGGTTTGAACTGAGAGTTTTAATTCTTCTATACTGATTGCCAGCCAAGACGATAGGAACCAGTATTTCCCGCTATTTTCCCAATAAGTAAATGCATTGAACCGTATTAGGAATTCGAACTCGGCTCTCCGATTCCTCAATCCGAACTCAATTACTCCACTGTTTCTCCCATACAAACCCAACATAAGTATCTGTCTATATTTCTGAGATGAAGTATTATGTACACTATTTACATTATTCGGACGATTATCCTCATCTTTGTCGCCATATTTATTACAACGTTTCGGCCTTTCAGTATATGTCTATATTGCTGAGATGAGGGATTATGTACACTATTTACATTATTCGGACTATTGTCCTAATCTTTGTCGCCATATTTATTACAACGTTTCGGCCTTTCAGTATCTGTCTATATTTCTGAGATGAAGTATTATGTACACTATTTACATTATTCGGACTATTGTCCTCATCTTTGTCGCCATATTTATTACAACGTTTCGGCCTTTCAGTATCTGTCTATATTGCTGAGAGGAGGTATTATGTAGACTATTTACATTATTCGGACTATTGTCCTAATCTTTGTCGGCATATTTATTACAACTTTTCCGCCCTTCAGTATTTCTCTATATTTCTGAGATGAGGTATTATGTACACTATTTACATTATTCGGACTATTGTCCTCATCTTTATCGCCATATTTATTACAACTTTTCCGCCCTTCAGTATCTCTCTATATTTCTGAAATGAGGTATTATATACACTATTTACAGTAT
>OZ038496.1:103566645-103611645 GCA_964036315.1 Acanthosepion esculentum
GTGGCCCGATGATTGCATCTAGCATAAAACAGACTGTCGCCTCTAAGTGTTGACTTCTATGTTCACTTTTATATATATGTGTGAATTGAAAAAATCATATATATGAAATTTTTTGTGTATCAAATAGATTTTTTCTATTCATTTCACTACTGAGTAAAGGCTTTAAAACATAAATTGCCGCTGGGTGTTGAAGAATTAAAACAAAATAGAAAACTGATTAAAGCGCGATAACAATAGAGGAGTAATCAGGACGACAGTAGACAACGACTGACATTGCATTAAACTTATGAAGATTAAAGTTAACTGGAAAGCCGAAAGCTTGAAGAATGTTCCACAAGCGAGAAGTGCGAGAAAATCTAGCCAATTCAACTTTCAATTGGCGAAACATTGTTGCTAATATTGTACTGTGTTTAAATTTATAAAGTCGAGGTAGCAAAGCGAAGAGTTAATCCGAACAATTACCATGAAAATATTTATAGAAAATGCACATATGATGAACTTTACATCGGTCACTGGAGACGGGATGCCAGTTCGAGACCGATAATATCGCTGATTCTTCTTTGGATTCTATATATATTTCGTTTAAAGACATTTATAATATGTTTAACGTTCTTTTTAGAGATACAAGTATTTAAATACTTGTATCTATAAAAAGAACGTAAAACATATTATAAATGTCTTTAAATAAATTGTCGGACTATGTCCAATTCAAACATATATATTTCGTGTATAAATAAAATATAGGAAGTACAGATAATGCATTATGATCTGATTTAAAGTACCTCTCAGGGAGGGGTAGAGTTTAACACATGATTCCTTTAAAGCGGTGTTCACGGATAGACTTGAACAAGTTTAGAAATCGCAGTCACTATCGGCAAGAATGCTTTGATTCTCCTCAGATAATACAGTGAGGATGTTCTGATGGAATCATTAGGATAAGGATCGCCTTGCTTTTTGGATCGTCCCAACTGAAGACCAAAAACGATTAGGAAAGGAACGTTACTGTGTTGGATACTTATATAACAAGTAAAATCTGATTGTCGACAAAATAAATTAATTACGTTTAAGTCTAGCTTGGATTAGCAATGAGCTTTCTCTCGAAAATGTTCAAATCCCAACGTAAGTCTGGATAGAGGTTTCCTTTGCAGTGTTTCCTATTAAATATTCTTCTTGGCCTTTTATTGTATTTTTATAATATTCTTAGTTCTAAGCTAGCACGAAAAAAAAAAACGAAATCGGAATAAAAGGCAGATTTTAATTATAAATTAAGTTTATCTTCCTAATGTTATTCTGCCGAGGTATTTAAATTAAGCTTAGTGATCGCGAGAAACAATTTAATTAACACATTTTTATTTTAAGATTCTGTCTCGTCTTCTCATTTTGCCGCTTGGATCAGAAAAAGAATATTTATAGTTTGTTTCAGCATTACTTTCCTTATTCAAGACTGATGCAACAAATGATTCTATTTCGATTTTCAACTGCCCTTTGAGCCATCATTATTATTATTAGCATCATCATTATCATCATCATCATTATTATTGTTGTTATTATTATTATTATTATTATTTCAAGTTATATATATAAAAACTTTATTTAAATAAAAAGTAGGTCGACAAACATTATTTATGATCAACATTAGTCGTGTTGAATATTTGTTTTACAAATTTAACTATATTTTATTTAAATTAATTGTCGAAAAAATAAGGCTCGCTATAGTTTTTGCTTTAATAAAACTTGAAAATTATTTACCTCTTTATGTTTATTACAAACCAAAACAACAATGAAGTTTATTTTTTAAAGTTTGAATAAAAACAAAAGTTTCCATAAGATGGCTAAAATATATTAATAAGGCAATAATACACACACAAGCACGCATGCACACACATGCACACACACGCACACACACGCTAATTATTGTAGCTTTTACGTTTTAACACACACGCACTCGAATGTTTGAATAAATAAATAGGAAACTTTTTGTCATATAATTGTATTTAATAATCTTCTTCTTTTACATTTTTGTTGTTGTTCTAATATTTATTTTTTAAAGTCACGCTTTTATTTACTCCAGGTGTGAAAATAAACTCAAGAGAATATAAAAATTTAAAAATACATACTTGTATAACGTTTAGCAGAATAAAAAAAACGAAATTTAATCCGATTTCCTTTTTAATTTTGAGAATTTCGAAGGCATTTTAATTTTAAAATATCTTCGTATATACAAATCATACGATGATCATTTTTTTACAGAAAGCTGGTTTGGGTAATAATGAATCTGTATATAAATTTATTTTGTCCCGAATTTCTGTAGATTTTTAGTTTTAGCCGGACACACCCACCCATACAACTGTCCTTTATATATGTGTATGTATATATATATATATATATATATATATATATATATATATATATATATATATATATATATATATATAAAGAAATATAGTCTTAAAGTGTGCTATATTTATGGGATAAAGTGCTCAATATCAGAGATAGAGCGTGTGTAAATATAAAAGTGAACATCTGTTTCATGCTAGTGTAATCGTCAGGAAACTCAGCCTGACGATTGCACTAGCATGAAACAGAATGTCGCCTCTAAGTGTTGACTTCTATGTTCACTTATATATATATATATATATATATATATATATATATATATCATCATCATTATTATTATTATTATTATTTCTAAAATCTTTCCGACTCTCAGATTTTTCGGCCTGTGATTATTGTTACACCTCAGTTACTACCAGCAGCTTAAATATAAAAATTAATTGCAAATGAAGGCAAACCGGGTCATGGAATCTTTTTCACTCTCTCGCTGCCAGCATTTTACAGTGACATATTAAACGTGTGACAGTGTCTTGATTCTCCGCACAAAGACTACAATTTGTTTCATCTCCTAATCTGGCATATATCGCTGGTTATGGCAGGATTATACTTTCAATCTATTTTTCTCCGGAGACCAAGAGGCAACGATTCCTCGGTGTCGTCATGGACTTTCAATTCACCCGTTATTCTTTCACAATGTCCTCGCTTTGAATTGCTCTCCTCTTCTTGAAATTCACTTCCATCGATGCCCGGCCGCATCACGTTGAAACTCCGGGACCACGACGATCATCGCAATTAAGCAGCGACGTAGGCTGGTCAGTACCTAGATGGGTGACCGATTGCGAAAACCAGGTGCTGCAAGTTTGGATGTGCGGATGGTGTGATGGATAACAGCTCGGAATTGTTAATGAAAGAGACAAGTTCCAATTCCGGTTGGGTTCGTTATTCAGTTACGAGCAAATACTTCTCCCACAGGTATGGTTTAATTAGTATGACTATGTGTTGATTGCAGCAATGAGGTTCCATGAGTGAACTATTGATTTGTGTATTAGCATGAGCCTCTTCAGATATCGATCACTTATATCCGTCTTTCATATGTCTGTGTGGTATGGCATCAAATTTGAGAATTCAAATTTATCAACTTTCATTTGCAGCGGTCGTAACATTTCCAGACAGTAATTCAATGTTGGAACAAAGAACCTTCCTTTCTATTTTCAGGGTCAACACAACACATTTGGAAATCTCGAAGCATATTCATATTTCCTTACTGCATTCTTGTGCTGTTTTCACTAGCAAATCAATTTCTATCTACGATTTTGCATACAGTTTCAAATCATCCATGATGAGCAAGCGAATGGTTCTTTCTTTCCAAGCTGGTAACGCGTTCTTACATTCATGAGTACCATAGAAATATGGTCTGAACGCAAAAAATCAATACATTATTATTATTATTATTATTATTATTAAAATAAAAATGATCGATGCAAATTTTCCAATATTTTTAGACAGTTAGGGAAGAGTGCGATTTAAGAAATGAAGGAAAGAAAGGAAACAGTGTTTGACAATGTTCAACAATATCTTTATATCGAAATATTGTTGAACATTGTCAAACAATTGTGAACTTCTTTAATTGTTTTATTATTATTATCATCATTTGTGTATGTTATGCATCCTGCTTTGTATCTTGTAGAGCCAGGTTCAAACGATAGGAGAATGATCATTTAATTGATAGCACCTCTCTTAGTATATAGGGTGTTTCTAATAGGGAGATCTTCTGGGCAACGTTTATATTGATGTTAACCGAGACATTGTTAGTAAAACTGTCCATTATTTTTCTCACGAGGCCCGATTACTTTTGGTACGGCCACAGTCTTCATTCCTCACATCCTGTTAATCTCGATCTCCAGGTCCTTGTATTTGAACAATTTCCCGATAATTTTTATGGGGTGGTTTCTCTCAGATGAAACTGCTATGTCAATAAGCATAGACTTCCTGAATTTCTTGTCTTTATTATTTCAAGTTGGTTGGCTTTTATTCTCCTGTCAGTTTTAATTAGTGTTGAGTCTTGACTCAATGTTGAATCTCGCCTATTGCATGGAATAATAATGCAACACAAAATGTACTTAGAACAAGAATGTATTATAACAAGAAAGTGTACACAATAAGTACATATAGTATTTCTGTATATTTCTGGGAAGACGTTCCTGGAGAATGTGTTGACTAGTCGCAGTCGATCAGAGTCTCTAGTTGGATCTCGTGATTCCATCCCCGTCTTCCGGTATCAACCATTATTTATATAGTTGATAGTCACCTATGCAGATTAGGTGGATTCCACCACAACAATTAGCATGACCCAGAGGATAGTTACATCGTTATTTTGCGTAACTGTATCTGGTTGGTGCCCATACCGTCTCTCAGTGGTTTCGATTTTGTTCTTCTTGCATATCTTCCATTGCACAGATGTCACTATTTTGTTATGTCTGTGGGTATTTTCAGTTTCTTGCCAGTTCCGAACATCTTGCGATTATATAGTTGACAATTTCATCATATTTCCTCATTGCCTACATTTCGGGTTAGTTCCATCTTTGATTATGTGACAGAGATAGGATCTGGTTGCGAGGCTTTGGTTCTGAGCTGCAGTAATTCTGCCTTCGGCACCGTTTTCAACCCGGTGCTGGTCAGCCACTGATGTGTTTCCTATTCGTCCATATCCGCTTGTTTCGTTCTTTTTAGGTGTTTGCCATACAACTACCTCGACTCTTTTTTTTTGTAATTTCATTTGGCTAAGTTTGTTTCTGCTTTACTCGTTTGGCGTAAATGGTAGTCGCTTCTTTTTTTATTGGTAAGATTTCAGGTATAGTAAGCTTTTACTTGAAGAGTGCAGCTTCTTTGTTGATGGAGTTTGGCTGTTGTTTAATATTTGTAGAAGAGGGTCATTGTTTTTTATGAGGAAGACTTCCAATCCGATTGTTGCAGATTTTATAGTTGCAGTGAACCTCGGCCTCCTAAAGCTCTTGCTATGTACAACCTATCAAAATTTGATTTCGGGTGGTAAGTATTTTTCTGGTCTTGGCGTCCAATCTTTTAATGTCATTCAACTCCCATTTAATAATGTTGAAGCTTCATGTTACTACGAGTATAGCTAAGGTTTTGATAGCCTTCATTCTATTAGCCTCATTAACTTCGCTTTCTCGTATCAAACGCATTCTCCTATAATATCCTTTTTCTTCATAATCAAATGTTGTATTTCTTCTCATTCATTATTTCCTAACTATTTGTATGTAGCATCTTTTGTTCCAGTTCGTTAATCTTGCTGTTGCCGTCAACGTCTAAATCGGTAGTCTTCCTTAGTTTCCCGCCTCTGAATGTGTCTTTGGCACATTCATCGATTCCGAACTCCATCCTAATGTTTTCGCTGAAAGTTTTGACAATGGTGAGTAGATTTAATTGCTGGTTGTCATCCTTGTCAAACGTTTTTGGATAATCAATACAGAATAGATTATTCAGTTTGCCATTCTGTGACTTGTATCCGTAACTACGGTAGTAGTGGTGCTAATTCAAGGAAGGAAGAAGAGCAATGGTGACAATAAATCTCCATGGAAGATCTCGCTTTTGATGTAGAATGGCCTCGATCTTAATGACAAGTTTGTATGGTTTAGATTTAGCATTGTCTTCCAGTTTTTTATGCTCTCCGTTATAAATGTGACCATTGTGGGGCATAATCTGCATATTTGTAGGCCCTCCTCTATCTATTAGGGTGGTACACTCTCGAAAGCATTCTTGTAGTAGATCCATGCTGTCGATAACTTTCTTTTCTTTCTTTTCACCTCTTGCAATATCGTTTTATTGATAATGAGTTGGTCATTGCATCAGTAACTTCCTCTTTTAAATCACTTCTGTTCTGCTGGGAGTAAATTGTTTTTCTTAAGGAAGTTGTATGTCTTCTCGGTTCGGTTATGATAGAAATGAGGATCTTGTACATTGTTGGTAGGCAGGTGAAGCCCGTATACTTCTTCGGGTTTTGAGTCTCTTTTGTTTCTGGGAGTAGGTATGGTACTCCACATTTGGTGCATTCTTCTGGGTTTGTGATTACATCATTCTATGCCCGTGCGAGGTCTTGATGGGTGCTAGATAGATTTTGTTATCCCAAAATTGGCTATTCGGTCTATTCCTGATGCTTTTCAGTTTTTGGTTTTGCAGATGGCAGCGGCTGTTTCAGTAATATTGATATCTGTCCATTTTTGGAACTTCATATGTCCGTGTTCTTCCTGTTGTTTCTTGATCCATGTAACTCTTTCATTGCGCATATTGCAGTTTCCCCACATCTTACACCAGAACTCTCCGACTTCATCGAATTTAAAGGGGTCTATTTATCTCTATTTTATTTTTTTTCCACAGTTCTCGATATAGTTTCTTGGCATCTTTTTTGAAGATCTTGTTTTCAGAGAAGAATCTGTTTCTCTTTTCATGACGCCTGATTCTTTGTGCCTTCGCTTGAATTTGTTGATTCAGCTTCTCTTTAATTTTTGGTACGTCAGTCTAATTCTTTATGTCAAGGCTTCGTTTCAGTTGCCTCCTTTTCCTTTCTTTCATTTTAGAGCCATTGTCTACTTCACTTAGATGTGAAAAAATGTCCTCGTTGTTTATTTATTTTGGTTTCAGTTATTTCTTTCCAAAAGAAGATGTTTCTTTTCCGTTTTCCTTATGTCTTTACTTATTCACCTATTGATTCTGCGATTGTTGCCGAGGTTGCGTATATAAGATAATTAATTTATGTCACATTCATTGATCTTTCCAATTCACCCCTTCTTTTTGTAATGGCTTAGTTAGCAATATTGATGGTTTCCTTCACTTGAAGGTTCTTTCTTACTTTTGGAATTGTCCACTTTTCCTCGATAGACATTTACCCTAGATTCTCTCATTTATATCGGATGTTTTTGTCATCTGTGTTTCTCTCTTATATTTGTAATTAACTCCGTCTATCTTCTTGTCAGAAGGTTTATTAAACGGATTTCTATTTGTTTCTCTGCATGTGTTTCATCTGAGTTGTTGGAATTTTGACCCTCGATGTTAACGTTTAATATATTTTAATGTTTTCTCGGATGCTTTCGATGATGCTATTATGAGCACTGCCACCATACTATCGCTACTACTATTGCATTCCTCTTTGTCTCTTTCACTTTTTACTATCTATGTATCTATCTAACACTAAAAGTTTGTGAATCGTGCGTACATCGGCTGTCATGCGCATAGTGATTTAAATTTGTCCCCACCCCTCTCATTCCACCCCTGTGTTTATTTATATTTTAGCTTTACTTAAACGAACAATATTTTCCATATTTGAAATGAATAAGATTGAAGAATACGTGTTGCTTAAACAGTAAGTATTTTATTTTAACTTTCTTCAAGCAGGCATTTTTTTTCAAATGTTTTATAACCTGAAGCATCAGTGACCCAACGGGTCCCGGGTAGTGTAGTCATTAATAATAGTCTAATAACTGTACAGTACTCTGCTCAAATCAGGTACAAATTAAGATAAGCGTCAAAAATTAATAAAACTTATAGGTACCGATTATATGTTTGGTATATCAACAAATAATATAACTATATATGAAAATATTATTAAACTAAAATTTAATTTGCGGCTATATACTAATCCATATATATATATATATATATATATATATATATATATATATATATATATGATACAGATATTATATCTGCTTATTTTTAACATAATCCGTTATTAATCACGAATAACCTTCCGTGTATTGCAATTAATGATGTGTGAAATGTGCTCTGACTGTGAAAATCGTTTTTATTTGACATTTTCCAAGAAATTTCGATCTTCTTTTAGATCGATTTTATTAAAAATAAGCACACATAATGTTTGTAATTTATATAATCAGACATGCCTAAAAGAGAATTCTCTGCCTAAATACGCAACACACACACACACACACACACACATATATATATATATATATATATATATATATATATATATATATATATATATATATATATAGTTGTATATTTATGCAGAAATTCTTCGTTTATCCATGTTTCATTAAAAACATCAGGCATGATATAACGGTTAAGTTTTTTTTATTTAATTTTTCTTCTCTTCGAACAAGAGCTTTCTTTTCTGTACAAAGAGTGTGTAAAAACTGTCCAAATGTTTTATAGTTCCGAGCGCTTTCGGCTATACATTTAGCCATTATCAAGGATGATTCAATTTTTCAGGGTAATTGAGTGTGTACATTATGTATATGTTTTAGTGTGTTGTAGAGATGTTTTTAATTTCCGAATACGGTTAGCACATTGTGGCCTTGTTCGTATTTTACGCACTCTTTGCCCAGAAAAGAGAGCTCTTGTTCGAACACAAGTAAAATTAAATAAAAGACTTAACTGCAGTACCTTGTCTGTCGTTTTTAATGAAACATGCATGTACATATATATATATATATATATATATATATATATATATATATATAAATATAAAAGTGAGCATAGAAGTCAAAACTTAGAGGCGACAGCCTGTTTCATGCTAGATGCCATCGTCAGGCAATGCCCCACTGACCCGTACATATAAATAGCCGAGAAAAATAACAGCACTAGTTGACTGACGATTGCACCTAGCATGAAACAGACTGTCGCCTCTAAGTGTTGACTTCTATGTTCACTTTTATATTTACACACGCTCTATCTCTGATATTGAGCACTTTATCCCATAAATATAGCACACTTTAAGACTATATTTCTTCATATATATATACATATATATATATATATATATATATATATATATATATATATATATATATATATATATGGAAAACATAAATGCAGTTCATATAATATTATTATCACTACCACTACTACAGCTTATAATCATTACTATTATGGGATTCTGCTTCTTTTCTTCTTGCTCTCAGAAGTATCTGTCTATAACGCTCTGCAATGACTGCTACGAGGAGACGCTATCGCCATTCAAACAAAGACGCCGTTATGACCAACTGTTAAAACAATGTAAACAATAACAGGAAGAATACAATTACCAATCAGTACCAATAAAATAATATGCGGATCAATAAAATATTAACTAGCAATGACAATGATAATGATAACAATAACCCATCAATCACATTTGAATGTTAAATACTAACTTAATAAAATTAAAATTAAAATATTAATTTAAAATATAATTTGCGATAGTGAGCAAATTAATATATACATATAAATCAAATACTTTTTAAAGATATATAAGTCTTTTTATTATGTGTTTTTTCATTTTATTATTATTATTATTGTTTTTTTTATTATTATTATTAATAATTTTATTATTATTATTATTATTATTATTATTATTATTATTGATAACAATATTTTCATTTAAAAATGTCTAAAATCCAAACAAGCCTTCAAGTCCGGTTATGAATGTTCCTCATGTAAGACGTGTTTACCTAAAATGATATTCAACGATAAAAATAAAATTCTGTTAATAATTATCCCTATGAAAAACTAACTCTGTCCAAAGCTACATTTATAATCAGCGATTATAAAAGGAAATTATCTCAGAAACCCTATCGAACGCTCAGCAAACATATTCACTTATTGCCAAATATAATCGACTTGTATAACACGATTCAACATAGAAATTATTGTCAAAATATTTTTAACTGATTTAGGACAATTTTGATGTGCTGAATCCAAAAAACCACATTGGTTTTGCTAAACTTTTTGAGCTATGGCTACGTGTATTTTTTTTACGTTTTTGTTGTCATGTCCATTAAAATATCTAAATATGCAACATATTTCACACAATAAAACTAATTATTTATAAACTTATTCATTATAAACTTATTAATTTTAAACCGTCAGAAGTATATTCAGCCCAATATAGCTTCATAAATATTAAACACACACCTCCAAAATATTTATAAACCAATAACACGCAAGAAAGCGTTTACATCTCAAAACACGCCATTTATACTGTACAATACAAAACCATAGAATATAAATCAGATCGGTTGTTTTGTTAGTCATTATAATTTAGGTCTACTGCCAAAATATCGCGTAGGTCTAGTATTCAGCATACCACGCTACTTTTTAGCGCCAATTAGAAATAACTAAAGTTATATAATTCAGGAGCCAATTTTACATGAGTAACAGTAGAAAAGTCACGTTGTCTGACGTCAACAACAGAGTCTGTCAGATTCCGCTCTAACTGCTGTTATTCAAAACCTCATTTACTTCCACACACACTATCAAAAAACGTCTCGGCAACTTCGTGACCAGGATCAAGCTTGGTTGCCACACGTGGTATGTAAGATATATACCAAGTATCTGCATTGGTTGACCAAGGGCAAGAAGTGTTGTGCACTGATTGCTACTTCTGTGCTATTGATGTAACTGGGATGATCAGAAAGAACCGTAGAAACCTCAAGTATACTGATCTTCAATCAGCACGTTGTCCTGTAGCTCATTGTGATGAAATTCCAATACCTGACTTTGGAGAACTCCCTAACTTTAGTGAGAAAGATTGCTCAAGTCTTCAAGAAGAAGAAGAAGAAGAAGAAGAAGAAGAAGAAGAAGAAGAAGAAGTAAAGAAGTGGTTTATGAAGATGATGCTCCCCATCTTTTTCCTAAATGTAACTATATTATCTCATTGACAATCTCAGTTTCTCATAGTCCTCTGGCAAACTGTTGGTATCTAGATTGATGGAAAAAAAGCTACTCTCTAAGACTGCTCACATCACCTTCTACCTCAACAGAAATCGAGAGTGCTTCCATTTTTCTCTGAAGAGAAAGACGTGGTGTTCATTACATATTGTGCAACTTCTGCACAAAATTGGAGTGCCACAGTGCGTACCCAAAGATTGGAGACCGTCCATTGACAGCTGCAATCGATCACTGAAAAGAGTTTATCTGCACAATGGCAACCAGTTTTCCTCTATACCCCTCGTTCACCCGACTACACTGAAGGAGAAATATGAAGCAGTGAAGTATGTATTGGAGAAAATCCTTCAGCATCAGCATGAGTAGTTTATTGACATTGACCTTAAGATGTGGAACATTTTGTTGGAACATCAGTCAAGGTTCAGCAAGTATTCATGCTTTCTGTGCATGTGGGATAGAATGGACACTGCTCAGCAGTACACGAAAAACGACTGGACTTTTGGGGAGGAATTGATGTCTTGCAGAGTAAAAAACGTCATCATTTAGATTCTGGTGGACAGAGACAGGATACTTTTCCCACTGCTGCACATCAAGTTCGGTTTGATCAAGCAGTTCATCAAAGCTGCTTCACTTAATTGTGTCAGACCTTTCCAGAGTTGACAATGGAGAAGATGAAAGATGCCATCATTGATGGTCCTCAAATCCGTCAGCTCATCAGAAATCCAGAATCTCAATGTAGGAAGTGGAACTGGTAGCATGGAAGGCTTTTGCTCTGGTCGTGATGAACTTTCTTGGCAATAGCAAGGCCAAGAACTGCACAGAACTTCTCATCAATATGCCGACTGCTTTCAGACACCTCCGATGCAACATGAGCATAAAACTGCATTATTTACTCTCACATATGGATCGCTTTCCTGGGAATCAATGAGGAGAAATAAAGGGTAAAATTTCAGGACATGGAAGAGAGATGGTAACCACGTGTTAGGGGCGCTGGAATGCAGCCATGACGGCTCATAACTGCTGGACTTTGAAGAGAAACATCCCTGCCGTTGATCATTCTAACGGTTTGAATAAATAAAAATTCAAACCCTGAAGTTTGAACTATGATGACGTAACATTCAATTTATTGTAATCGATGTTTCTAACATTATATTAATAAATTATGTTAGAAAACAATTTTTTTCTCTTTAAAACGTATTTTGTTTAAGAAATATTAACAAAGTTCAATCGATAATGTCACAAAAATGTAATCCATTTAGTCATAAGATCGGATTTTTAAAAACTTAACATAGCACAAAAACATGACCTGATTGAGAGAAACGGATGTCATTTTCTGATTCAACGGTGAAAAATTGTCCTAAATGATTTTGAAAAATATAGACGACTTAAATTTTTTTTTTTGTTGCCTAATGTAATTGATGCATTCATTTTGGTGAAATGATACCTCGAAAACGTAAAATATAGCCATGTGTGTTGTTTAATTAGTTGTACACGATAAGATCACTTTGATATTAAAAGTTCAATTTTTGCCCGAGAAAACAAATAGCTTTACACAGGCTTCAAATAAGTAAAACATTCCTGTACTCCAATTAACATTTGATTTCAGAATATTCCCATTATTAAAGCAGTTCCTTTTCATCAAAAGAAATTTTCAAATTCATTTATTTATTATTTTTACCAAATTCCTCGTTTTTAATGATTAATGTAATTAAAATCGAAGATCGCAACATGAAAGGAAATGGAAAATTAAATATTTTAATATCGCTCATTTCAAAGATATTGCGCTCTGAACACATATTTCTAACGTGTAGATATCATGCAAGGACTTACTCAGTAAAGCTATAATGTGGTATGTCTTTATGTAGCGCTAAAATAGACACAATGGTGCATTTCAACCTGAAGTACGTAATTTATGTATCCCAAAATGTAACTGAACGATTATATAGCGGTGTTCACAATCGTTCTTTTGCTTGAAAAACGGCCGATCCATTAAAGGGAGATAACTGTTAAACGTTAATTATAACCGACTATGTCTTATTTAATTAATTAATGGCACGAGGAGAAATTCCAGCACATCTTTTAGCATAGAATATATAGTAGTTATCGCCATATGCGAGGGAGCAAATTCAATGATAATCTTTTCTTCATTAATAATTTTATTTTAAATCGTAACTCATCAATTCCACGGATTATCTCGTTTAAGTACAAAAGATAATCACCAATTATTATAGATTCTTGCTTGAAGGTAGACATATTTGCGTTCATATCTTTAGTCAATATTCTCTCACAGAAGTAGCTTATCCTTCTTTTCTTTCTGATTAATCCAGTTTGCCTATTATTATTGATAATCTTTGTTAATCCGTTGTCTTTCTTAATGCCATTTTTGACGAGATTAATCATTCGATAAATATCATAGACTGATGACAATCGTAATTATCTTCTGGTACAGAATCTTATTAACATAAAAAAAAATATGATATTGTCTTACAAAAACCAAAACCGTCCCGAAGGTAGTAAACAATTTATTACTGTTCTGAATTTCTGTGATGAGTTCTGATTATTTACATTACAGTTGAAACATTGGGATTGTAACAACAAAGAAGAGGATATTAGTCCGAATGTAAAGAATATAAATAGGAAATTTATGTTCAAACTCTTTCCGGAAAAGTCAAAAATGGTCTAAAACGAAGTCGTTCTATTAACATATTTTCTTGCGTATTATACAAGAAATTTCGAACGGAAATTAAAGGCGAAAAAGGGGTCGCATTATAAACAAGGACACGTTTTCAGAAATGTTTACTCAGCTTAAAAAGCTACTTATTTAAAACAGTAATGCATTCAGCAGAACATATAGTAAAACTTAATGTTAATAAAACGCTGGTGTTGATAAAAATTGTTTACAAAATTATTTGATTTCTCGGCAATACCTAATCTTTGGGGATCAGCATAAGTGAATGTCTTTTGCTTCCAATGGAGGAGATATACTGCAATTGATTAAAATAAATTACTGAACGAATACACAAGATCTGCCATCTATTGATGGCACTAATGTTACAACAAAGCACTAAGCGAAATTAGGGGAGAAAACACGCAATGGCAAAACATCCGCTTCATGTCTATCACTTAACATCGTGTAAAATTAGATATTTAGTGAAATATATCTACAGTAATGGGATTTTAATAGGTGATGTGCTACAGATGTTCGATTGCTGGCCGATGGGTCCGTTTTAATTTATTCTGTTCTTAGCTTCACAAACAATGGGTACTCAAGTCGTATTGTACACAAGAAAATACGACAAGGTCTACCCCTCTAAAGACGATTTTGTACAAAATGTATATGTAATATATATATATATATATAAAGAAATATTGTCTTAAAGTGTGCTATATTTATGGCATAAAGAGCTCAATATCAGTGATAGAGCGTGTGTAAATATAAAAGTGAACATAGAAGTCAACACTTAGTGGCGACAGTCTGTTTCATGCTAGATGCAATCGCCAGGCCTGACCATTGCATCTAGCATAAAACAGACCGTCGCCTCTAAGTGTTGACTTCTACGTTCACTTATATATATATATATATATATATATATATATATATATATATATATATATATATATATATATATATATATATCCAGGCGCGATGAGAACGAATAGAGTAAACTTTCAACGTTCGTAATATTTAATTTAAAAGCGGCATCATTTTTTGTCAGACTTTGAATTATGAGACTTTGTATCGTCCACAACTTTTTGATTGACCTTTTACTCACCTGATGATCATTCATAAACGCTGTCAGATTTATAGGCCATGATAAAGCTATGACAATCTGGCCTTTGTATATAAACACATGCAACATAATAAAACCTACATTGCCTTGATAAAGTCTTTCATAGGATGAAACGCGTCGGTTAAGTATATTTCCTCTTATATATATATATATATATATATATATATATATATATATATATATATTTATGTTTATTTACACGCACACATATATACATACATACATACATATATATATATATATATATATATATATATATATATATATATATATATATATATATATATATATATATATGCATACATACATACTTGTCAGCTGTCAATATACCTCATAACACCCTCAAGCGCTTAGAGCGAGTAGAATTGAGATCAATGTGTTTTTAGCAGTGGTGTTTTAGCTTGTGTGAATCCTCTTCAAGAAGCGAGAGCAATATCTAAAAGGTCAGCCAATCTAACAGTGATCGCATCCCTCAACCGTCACTCTTGCTCCATATGCGGACTCGTTTGTAAATCAAGTGCGCGTCTTAAGTGGCACTTAAGATTATCGCACAAAATTTCGTAACTGAATCAATTGGTTAAGTTGCCAGATCCTCATACGTTGAAACCGACGGGAGAGTCCATTATATATATATATATATATATATATATATATATATATATATATATATATATATATATATATAACTGAATTCACATTGTAAATTAAGACATTTTATGATATTCTATTAATTCGAATTGATACCAGTTTAAAATTAAACCTCTAACTTAATTGGGCAAATGAAGTTGTCCTCATACATTTTTACTTACAAAAGGATAAAATTTGGTACAATTAGAGGTTTCTATTTGAATTCCTTAGTATTTTCAGCCACGAATATTGATCAGAAAACGAAAAATGTCATTCAGAATATTTGAAACCCTCCTGTATCGTCCTTATTTCCAAAGAATGAAAGGCATATAAAATACATAAAACCAAGGGAGACAAAGGAAGTATAGATGGCTATACAAAATCTAGCCATTAATTTACCTCACGAATTCCATAATCAATAAGCTGAAGAAATTTATCAAAGACCAATATAAATATTATCAAAAACACTTCAAAGGCGGTTAAACGTAAAACAGAGGACATTTTACATCAATGGCCTTAAACAGCATTTTAACTATACTATCAAAAATAAACTTGCAAAACATCACTAGATTTAAAGAAAAAATTATCTGAACATAAAAGGGTCTTAAAATTAAATCACGCGATACACTCATGTGAACCGTTGCTATGGGAATTGCGATTAAGTAAGCGATGTGCTTGCAGACTTTCGTATGTGAGAGAATGGATGCAGAACAGAGAATAAGACATCCTTCAGAACAGCACTTAAACAATTTTGAAAATCTATCAGAACGAGAAATGAGGAATGAGCAGTTCAATCCCACTAGAAGGCAGGGGTTCACAGTGAGTGAAAATGAAAGATGAAGAGAAGGAAAAGAATTGAAGAAAGGACAAAAGATAAACGGCATTCAAAAAGTCAGTAAATGGCGATTGACGTTACATTTAAATTTTTCAAAATTGTAGTTATCAGAGAAAAAAGAAAAGGAAGTGAGTTCCACAAACAGTAAGTGCGAGAAAAGTAATTGTTGCAGTAGTATTGCGGTTGCGTTTAGCTATTTCACCAGTAAACAGGTGGGATCTAGGTGCCAATCTAGTAGAACGCGTAAAGTTATCTAGCCGGTGAAACAGGAAATAAATCTCGTCTGAGCAAATTGCCATGAAAATATTTGTAGAAATGAGAGAGGGAAGCCACGTCACGCCAGTACGAAAATGAGTTGAGATGCCAGGTCAGGATCGATTACATTGCAGATCCTTATTTGGATCTCGAGATGTACAGCAGAACCGATATAACAACATTATTCAACGCACTGGTGGATTGTAGATTTTTAAATGTGCAAGATGGATTCGAACGAGAATCATTTTCTGCGACGACACAATGACTTTTCATTTCACTAGACGAAGAAATTAATTCGATAGTCACTCCATCTGATGTCAGTGGAAATCGTGAGCACAAGAAGATGCATTGGAGTTGCTCTTCTGGAGTCTAGCATCAGCCATGCTAATGGAGGAAGAAAACGTTCCCTGTGTTGATTAAATAAAGTCCTTGGGTTTGCGCAGATGTCCCGCATGCCAAACCCTATTAAATGCCTTTGAGATCCACAGCCCGAGCTTCGCCGTTCTTATTTAGACCTGGCGAAACAGAAGTCGTATTGTTTGTCCGAAATGTGGTCGGGAGAAGTAAGATGCATAACCACTTCGGCATTGAGTAGAGCCTCGATTAATTTGCTGAACAGCGGCAAGAGTCTACTAAAGCAATAATTTGAAGAGTCAAAGGGTTTTAAAAACAGGAACTACAGAGAAGGAATTCCAACAGCCCAGAAACCAAGAAGTAACGAGGCAATGATTGTAAAGTTTGGAGAGAACAGGGGCCAGATCAGGATTATATTTCTTTAGGACAACGACGACGACAGGGATCCTGTCACATACACCCTTGGGTAAATTAATTAAATCAGCCGCTTTAATTTCTTTTCTTTCATCATACGATCAGTTTTAGACCCACTGTGGTGACAGGGTGTAATTGATTTCTATTTTTCCTCTGATTAGCTCATTTGCAGTGGTGTGCAGTAATATGAATTTATTTTAGATATTGTGTCATTCGTGATTTTCATCATTTCCAGACACTATTATCTAGACGGTCGATTAGTTGTCCCAAGGCCATTTTCTACGATATATGTTACACCAAGAAAGCGTACGAAAATTGTAACGCCGCACTAACACAATGGCAAGGCTTACCAGTGAGCAAATCAAAGTACTATAGACTGGCCCGGAAACGCTCCTGATTTAAATCCAATCGAGAATCCGTGGTCAATAAGCAAGGAAAGACTTTATTGAATGGGCATACGAAGTACTAATATACGGACTGGGTCATGTTTCAGTGGAAAAATAGGAAAAATTAATTACGGTATTATTCATTTTGTTTTAATTAATTTGCGCAAGGGTGTAGAAACAATATTCGATTTTTGGCCTAATATGGCTCTTTTGGGGATGATGAATGACAAAACATTTGGCAATACAAGTTGCTCGTCATCATTCCGCAATTTGGGAAATCAAAACTATATGTGCTCTTCTTGCTGTCTGCGGCGGGAGGAAATATGAGATCGAATTGATATATGTAGGCATGCATGTATGTACACAGAATTTTAAAAATTCTTATGTTACATATCTTTGCATTGGTGAAAGCAGATGCTTCTGTTTTTTTTTTATAATAATTGTGAAATATTTCAATTGTTTGAAAAGGCAAGAAGCAAAATTTCAACTTGCGGAAAAATCACAGTACAGAAATAAAAACTGGGAAAATACCAATACACCTTTGCTGATTTCTTTCTCAGTGAAATTGGGTTTCCCGAAGAATTGATTTCTTCAGAGACTGCCTACTTTATTTGACTTTTTCATGACTTTTAATTAATTAAAGCATGCAACAAGTTGCAGTTTCTTCATATTCTTAAGCAAATGGTTCTTATATACAATATTTACATGTGGACTAATGTCTTCATCACTGTTGTTGATGTTGTTGTTATTACAACGTTTCGACCGTTGTTCCCTCCAGCCTTCATCAGTTATGCAAAGATCCGTCTTACCTACCCTTTATTTACCTACGGGCGTAGACTACCCTCGTCCTATTTCAGGTGTCTGTAGCCTAATGGATTAAAGCACTGGTTTGTGAAGACACGTGACGTGGGATTTTGAGTTCAATCCCTGAAGCGAGCAGTGCAGGACTACGAACAACAACTACTGAATTGTAGCTGAAAATGTTTATTTTTCTCATCAAGATTCTATTTTGTTTATTGACGTATTAATATAGAATAAGTTTTATTCTTTTTTCCTTTTCTAATTACTTTGTCGGCCAAATATTACTACTAATACTAGTATACTCCCCCCGCACACTCACACACACACACACACACACACACATGCATACATATATACATATATATATATATATATATATATATATATATATATATATATATATATATATATATATTAGGAAATATAGTTTTATGGTGTGCTATATTTATGGGATAAAGTGCTCAATATCAGAGATAGAGCCTACGTAATTATAAATATAAAAGGGGAAATTGAAGTCAACACTCAGAGGCGACAAGCTGTTTCATGGTATACCGCCTGACGATTGCGTCTAGCACGAAACAGCCTGTCGCCTCTGAGTGTTGACTTCAATGCTTACTTATATATATATATATATATATATATATATATATATATATATATATATACAGGCAAAATATCCGTTGGTATGTAATGCAAGTGGGCCCTAATGATATAAAATATTAAAACTGATCCACAATAAGAGCTCAATTTATTTACTATAAGAGAACATATAAATTACACATCAGAGAAATCCAAAATTACCTCATGGATATAGTCTATCTCAACTGACGCCGAGTATGTCAGTCTTATTCAACCCAATGTATACATATATATATATATATATATATATATATATATATATATATATATATATATATATATATATATGTCAAGTATGTGGTACAGCTCAATTTACATGACATGAATTTCATACAAAAACCCATTAACTTCAATATCTGTTTTTTGCATGAATTATTCATGTCATATACATATATATATATATATATATATATATATATATATATATATATATATGTATGTATTTATATAAATTCTTCAGGGTAAGCCAATACCCTGAAGATGCCTTTAGGTGAAACCCTAGGTAGGTTGTTCCTGGCTCTTTATCCCTGCTTAGCGTATTGAGCCCTTTGCGTTTTAGCTTTATTATTCGCTTGGGCCCTTTTTTGGGGGGGACCAAAATCTTAAGGCACTGGACGATTTATTTAGCCCCGTTCGGATATTTCTAGTTCTATCTTTTTTTTCCAATTTTTTTACACGGATACCAATTTGTTATGATAGACTTACAAATTGTGCTATCCGAGGAATTTTCCATCCGAGTAGTTAATATATATATATATATATATATATATATATATATATATATATATATATATATATATATATATATATATATATATATAATATATATTTAGGCAGCAAACTTTCTATTCAAAAGATTTTCCTTGAAAATGGCAGTAGGGAAAATTTGATTAATTTTTTATTTCGTTTTTTTCCAAAATGTTTCGATTTCTCCATTTGGAGGATGTAAGTGAATTTCTAAATTGTCCGTACTGTGCTTTTTTCCAAACGCTTTCATCTACTTCTTTAGACATTTTCAAAATCTCTCTCTTTCTATCTATTTCTCGCTCTCCCTATATATATATATATATATATATATATATATATATATATATATATATATATATATATATGTGTGTGTGTGTGTGTGTGTGTGTGTGTGTGTGTGTGTGTGTGTGTGTGTGTGTGTTTATTCGACCAGAAATTTATATATATTCATAGAACAAACATTGGATCATATAATGGCATCGTAAAATAACTACAAACGAAAGAGGAAAATTTTATAAATTGACACAAAACGAGGCTGCGTCAATATGTCTGCTGTTTGACATGCAGATTTAAGCGCAGTTTTCATCTGGAATGCTCACTCCATAATGTCCTCTGTGCTTAATGGAAACGCGTTCACTTAAGTGCATTGACAAAGAAAGGTTATTATGCAAACAAATGCTTGCTGTTTAAAATAAATGCTTTTTCATCTCTCCGCTTCGGCCGTATAGATGTGTCAATTGATGATTAGAATTTGTATTACCGGGCATATTTTTAACTTCAAAATCAGTGATTTCTCAGCAAAACTAATGAAAATAGACATTCTTAATTGAATGTTTAAAACTGTGATATTTTCATATAAATAAACTGTGTAGAACAGAATATCTAATATATCGTAATATTTTATTTAGAATAAAATATTTGAAATGACAATCACTTAAAAGGTGGTTCTTGATATAACACACAAAATTGGACAAGCATTCATTATTTTTGAAAATACGAAATCTAATATGAACATTTCCCTAGTCTTCCAAAATTTTGAACTCTTGAAAATAATTGATACTATTCTCACACGTTTAATCTCGTTGTCATTTTCGTTATGGTCGTTGTCGTCGAGTCTTTATAATCACATATAAAACTATAGTAAGGCTGTTGACAATATTGGTGTCAGATGCCTTCGAATAACACTCGCACTAATAGTACTTGCTCGATAATAATCCCAGAATAATGATCCATATCGATAAGTGTAGAGAAATAGTATAGTGAACAGTATAGAGAATAGCGGTCCATATAGTAATAGAGGATAGAATAGAAATGGCGATCCGTATAGTAATAGAGGATAGAATAGAAATGGTGATCCGTATAGTAATAGAGGATAGAATAGAAATGGCGATCCGTATAGTAATAGAGGATAGAATAGAAATGGCGATCCGTATAGTAATAGAGGACAGAATAGAAATAATGATCCGTATAGTAATAGAGGATAGAATAGAAATGGTGATCCGTATAGTAATAGAGGATAGAATAGAAATGGCGATCCGTATAGTAATAGAGGATAGAATAGAAATGGCGATCCGTATAGTAATAGAGGATAGAATAGAAATGGCGATCCGTATAGTAATAGAGGATAGAATAGAAATGGCGATCCGTATAGTAATAGAGGATAGAATAGAAATGGCGATCCGTATAGTAATAGAGGATAGAATAGAAATGGCGATCCGTATAGTAATAGAGGATAGAATAGAAATGGCGATCCGTATAGTAATAGAGGATAGAATAGAAATGGCGATCCGTATAGTAATAGAGGATAGAATAGAAATGGCGATCCGTATAGTAATAGAGGATAGAATAGAAATGGCGATCCGAATAGTAATAGAGGATAGAATAGAAATGGCGATCCGTATAGTAATAGAGGATAGAATAGAAATGGCGATCCGTATAGTAATAGAGGATAGAATAGAAATGGCGATCCGTATAGTAATAGAGGATAGAATAGAAATGGTGATCCGTATAGTAATAGAGGATAGAATAGAAATGGCGATCCGTATAGTAATAGAGGATAGAATAGAAATGACGATCCGTATAGTAATAGAGGATAGAATAGAAATGGCGATCCGTATAGTAATAGAGGATAGAATAGAAATAGCGATCCGTATAGTAATAGAGGATAGAATAGAAATGGCGATCCGTATAGTAATTGAGGATAGAATAGAAATGGCGATCCGTATAGTAATAGAGGATAGAATAGAAATGGCGATCCGTATAGTAATAGAGGATAGAATAGAAATGGCGATCCGTATAGTAATAGAGGATAGAATAGAAATGGCGATCCGTATAGTAATAGAGTATAGAATAGAAATGGTGATCCGTATAGTAATTGAGGATAGAATAGAAATGCTGATCCGTATAGTAATAGAGGATAGAATAGAAATGGCGATCCGTATAGTAATAGAGGATAGAATAGAAATGGCGATCCGTATAGTAATAGAGGATAGAATAGAAATGGTGATCCGTATAGTAATAGAGGATAGAATAGAAATGGTGATCCGTATAGTAATTGAGGATAGAATAGAAATGGTGATCCGTATAGTAATAGAGGATAGAATAGAAATGGCGATCCGTATAGTAATAAAGGCAAGAATATAAAAAGTGGTTAATTAGACACCACGCTAATTCCCATATATTCATTTCCTTTACCATCACGTGATCTACTTATTCAAAATGGGAGTGTCTGTTTTTGCTCTCTAATGGTCTGTATTTAAACTTAATTGTCAGCAACGACACTTCATATCAATATAAGTGAGTCATCTGGAATGCAGCTGGAAACTGTATACGAATAGAGTGTTGTTGTAATGCAGACATTTTTTATATCATTGCTGGTGGTTCAAATAAATCTGAATAAGCAACAAGTTAGGCAAATGATCTATCGCAGGAAACGCATTCTTGATAATAAAGAGGATTGCAACATTTTCTTTTAGTGACAAGGTCTGGGTTTTATCGCCTGAATTAATCAGTTTAATTATCCATCCGGGCTTGATGCTAAGCCTTGGCAAAACAGTTTTAATTATTCATGGCGACATTGAGTAGTTCTCATTTGGTTATCGATTATCTAATCTGATAGTGGCCTTCTCACCTGCTGCACTCAAGACACTGTCCCTGATGGACGAAAAAATCAGATAGAAAACGCATGGAAGACCAATTAAGGATGTGATTCAATCAAATACAAGTCTGAAAAGAAAAGAAAGAACGAAATATCAACTGTTATTGCCTCAGAGAGCAAATTTAAACCAGGAGGAACGAAAGATTTGCGAAATGATTGTATAGAAGGGCGTGAAAAATACTAAAGTATTTTGAGGGAAGAAAGGAAGTTAGACGCAGTACGAAGTAACACCAACAGCAACAGAATTGTAAGAAGACAAGATCAAGATAAAAGAAGAGAGAGTGATGAAAAGCCTAGAAAAGAAGAAGAAAAACAAGAGATGAAGGAAGAAAAAATAAAAGAGAAAGAATAAAAGAGAAAGAGTAAAAGAAAAAGAGAAGTATTTAGACTTTAAATTATAGAAGGATAAAGAACAATATGAAGAAATAAAAGGCAAATGAAAAGAAGAGAGGTAGGGATAAAATTAAAAAAGAAAAGGTAGAAAATTAAAAAAAGAAAAGGAAAAAGTAGGAAAAAATAAAATAAATCGAAAATCGTGATAAAATATGATGAAAACTAAAAATAGCATACATTGTATGAAGATGCTAATTGCAACAAAAGAAAGAAAGAAAGAAAGATAGAAAGAAGGACTGCAGTTAAAAGAAGAGATTAATACCAGCCGAGTTGCTGTTTCTTTTCCTGTTATTAATTTGAAACAGAAAAGATAGACTCATCCCAAAACTTACAAGGAAACCTTCATTTTATTTTATATCAATCCACTCAAAAAACTGGACTTGATTGGTTCCGGATAAAAATGATAGACGATGAAATTCAATATCAATGTAATTTGTCTTGAGAGAAACGATTGACAGATTCATTTCGAGGCAAGAATAGGACTTGGCAAGATTCAAATTAGGATTTGCCTTTAAGAGTTCAGTCTTAGACCTGAGTCTAATGTAGGTTGGTTTTTGAGAAACGGATCGAATTTTCTCGAGTGCATCAAGGTAAGAATTCTCAATTTGAATGCTAATTCTCGAAGGAAGTTGTGAATATATTACAAGATTTAAAACATTATATAACCTAGAGCCAAAGCAAATATGTTCATATATATATGTATGTATATATATATATATATATATATATATATATATATATATATATATATATATATATATATAAGAAATATAGTCTTAAAATGTGCTATATTTATGGGGTAAAGTGCTCAATATCAGAGATAGAGCGTGTGTAAATATAAAAGTGAACATAGAAATCAATACTTAGAGGCGACAGTCTGTTTCATGCTAGATGCAATCGTCATGCCTGACAGTTGAATCTAGCATGAAACAGACTGTCGCCTCTAAATTTTGACTTTTATGTTCACTTTTATATTTATATACATATATATATATATATGTATATATATATATATATATAAAAAGATAGATAGATAGATAGATAGATAGATAGATAGATAGATAGATAGATAATATTAGTGGTCAGTATAGAGTAAGAATATAATATAAAAGGCACAAACACTAATATTCCATGGTTATAATTTATTAGAGTGGAATCGGAATCACGTTCCAATTATATCAGACCTACAAATTCAAAAAGCTTTTGAATCTGTAGGTTTGATGAATTGGAACGTGATTACAATATCAATGTAATAAAATATAACCATGGAATATTAGTGTTTGAGCCTTTTATATATATATATATATTTATATATATATATATATATATATATATATATATATATATATATATATATATATATATATATATATATATGCGGCCTGACGATTGCGTTTCGCATGAAAGAACATGTCACCTCTGAGTGTTGACTTCAATGTAAACTTTTATATTTATATTTACATACGCTCTATCTCTGATATTGACCACTTTATCCCATAAATATAGCATATCTTAAAACTATATTACCTCATATATATATATATATATATATATATATATATATATATATATATATATATATATATATATATAGTTACACAGAACGGAAAAACTTGAGTAAATAAATTAATATTCAAATAATATTGAATTCTGTAAACAGAAAATGTGGAACAAGGCCAAAAATGCTCAATGTTTAATCTGTCTTATTTTAAACTTAGCTAGACACGATCATAAAAATTCAGGATATGTGAAATTAGTAAATACTAAACATTTCAAATATCTCAGTATATGAATCAGTTGTTTTTTTCGTAATCATTTCACCCCACGCAAGGCGGGAATACTAATAGTACCAAGAGTACAAGGAGTGAAATTTATAATTTCTCGTGCGATCTAATAAAGTTTTTCTTTTCAGATGATAAATTATATAAAACCTGTCCGAATGTTCTTTTTATCCGAGCGCTTTCGGCTATACATTTAGCAATTTTCAAGGATTATATTTCAAATGTTAGAATTAGAAATAGTTTGTTATATGTATGTTTTATAAAATGTTTCACTTTTTTGTTTCAAAACACGGTCAAGATATTATGTCCATGTTCAAAGTTAATATTATTAAGTGTTGGTTTGTTTGTTTTTATTAATAAGGCTTCCGAAATAAAAACATTATTAGATCGCACGAGAAATTATATCAAAAACTAAATAAAAGCACCTTGTTAGTCGTTTTTAATGAAATGTGCATATATATATATATATATATATATATATATATATATATATATATATATATAAATATAAAAGTGGACATGGAAGTCAGCACTTAGAGGCGACAGTCTGTTTCATGCTAGTGCAATCGTTACCTGACGATTGCACTAGCATGAAACAGACTGTCCCCTCTAAGTGCTGACTTCCATGTCCACTTTTATATTTACACACGCTCTATCTCTGATATTGAGCACTTTATCCCATAAATATAGCACACTTTAAGACTATATTTCTTTATATATATATATATATATATATATATATATATATATATATATATATATATATATATATATATATAATATAATATATATATATATATATATATATATATATAATATAATATAATAATAAAAAGACTTAAACACTAATATTCCGTGGTCATAATTTATTCGATTGGAATCGCAAAAACGATCCAATTCATCAAACCTACAAATTCAACTGTTTTCTTTTTGAATCTGTAGGTCTGATGAATTGGATCGTTCTTACGATTCCAATGGAATAAATTATGACCATGGAATATTAGTGTTTAAGTCTTTTTATTATATTGTTACTCTGTCCTGGACATTGAGTTCTACCTGGATTCTATCATCTTGGAATTATTTTTATACATATATGTATGTGTATATATAATTGAATATGTATGTGTATATTTACCACTAATATTGTCTCTCTCTCTCTCTCTCTCTCTCTCTCTCTCTCTCTATATATATATATATATATATATATATATATATATATATATATATATATATATATATATATATATATATTAGAACTACTAACTTTTTCTACCGGGGTTTCTAATAATGAAGGGTCCCTCAGGCAGTGGAAAGGTCAATTGTTTTTCTATCACTGAATTTATACACTTTTGGTGTTGGAAGATATTTGGGAAAACAGGGTTAAAGAAATAGTAAACGAAATATATGATCGGGGAGAAGGGGAGAGGAAATAAGTGTTGAATCTTTTCATTGCCTGAGGAAACCTTCATTGGTAGAACCTGAGGTAACGGAAAATGGTAGTGTTTGTAATATTTTACATCTTCACTATCTTTACACTTTTGATTACTTTTAACTGTTTTGAGCACTTCTTAAATATAACCGTTTCTCTGACATGGTAAACCAAGTTATATATATATATGTATATATATATATATATATATATATCCGATGCGATGAGAACGAAAGTAATATATAAATTCCAACGTTCGCATCGTTAATTCAAAAAAGAGCTCGATACAGGTAGTAGAGCGATAATTATTTATTTATTATAATTTTATCATATAGACAAAACCATTTTACTCACAACAAAGATGCAACTTGGTTTCAGTACATTTTAACTGTAACCATTGTAACCATTGTGCATTTTAACTGTAACCATTTGAAACCAGTGCATTTTAACTATAAGCATTTGTAACCATTTTCGACCCTCACCCGTAGATGTGCAGTTAAAATGCACTGAAACCAATTTGCATCTTTGTTGTGAGTAAAATTGTTTTGTCTATATGATAAAATTATAATAAATAAATAATATATATATATATATATATATATATATATATATAATGATTTTTCTATCGCGATACACAAATTTATGATTCAAAACTGAAACTTCAACCCTAAATTTAATAATGAAAACCTTCAAATTCAGAGATTCTTTCCATTGTCAAGCGATGCTAAGAATAAACATTTATTTGTTCTTATGTACAAAATGTGGCACAGGGCCAAAAAGTGGATTCAGGAAAAGGACGGTCTTCTGTCTTAAATTAAAACTTAGCTAGTCACAAACACTGACCCAAACACACCAAAAATAGTCCTATCACCAAAACAACACATTCTTTCCTACCTTTCTTACTACATCCACCATAATACCTCAAATTCTCTATGAAAACCTAAATAGTCACCCTATGTATATTTCAAAGTCTGTGGGGGGAAGGGAGCGATGCTAAGAATAGGTTTCTATGAAATTGACTTTATAATCATAGACAATTTTAATATTTTGAGTCGTTAGGGTTAAGGAAAATTCAATTTAACTTTTTCTAAAAAACAGTATTATTATAATATTATGCTCTACTGTTGTATCGAGCACTCTTTTTTTAAATAAAAAAATAAATTCTAAGAACTCCGGATTATAAATCTCATTGTTTCTTCTTATTATTCATACATATATATATATACTATCACAGTTTGTGTGACAACACGAGTGATACTGTGTCTAGTGCAACAATAAGAGTATAAAATAAAATTCTTACCTTCAAAATGTCATAAATTTGGACATTGTTTTGAACAGTAACGGTAACTTTTGTATTTAATGCAGCCCAGATGTTTCGCTGTGGTTGTCCAAACCTCAAATCAGAAAATAGAACGGTTTCATCAAGGTTGGATAGTTCTTCAAGCCATGTTTAATGTCGAAATGCTAGTGGACGTCGCCGCCTCCTGAAAGACAAGGTAAAAACCCGATTAGCAAAGCGAATCTCTTCACCATTAGTCCATTATTTAATGACATTCATCAATATTCTTTATGTTTCCATCACAGCTAAATATACCCCGCTTGGCAAGAGAACCAAGTTACCAATATTAATGGTGTTTGATATTCAGTGGACTGAGTTCTCTTTCACCTTTACCCTTTCATATCTTCCCATTAAAAAAAGAAGATTCCGTGTGACTCACTCGTAGATAACTTATTCGATTCGAAAGAGAAACAGTTGAACGCAAGCTTCTTGTAATAATTCGTTTTTTTGTGAGTAGCTAGTACATCACCCACTGTACAGTGTTCAGCCTAAGTAAAAGGTAAGATGAAGAATCCTCATTTTCAAGGGAAGGAATATAAATCTTGGAAGAGACAGCTTTTGTTATGTCCCGTTACTGATAACTCTGTATTAGACTATCAATATGTAATAAATATTTATCATTGGATACTATCCTAATTACATACCAGTAAGTAAAGTAAATAGTAGTTATTAAAATCTAATTAAAATATAGTGTCTTAATGCTGATTTTCAAGGCAGTACAACGCCATTAATTCAGCTGGAAGATATCGTTAGAGCAATTCTATCCTTCTATGTGGTCGTTTGCTAGAATAAGCGAAAAAATATATTCATATGAGATATTACTCTATTTAAATTTTAACCCTTTGAGCCCTGCGTTTCTGAACATTTTGAAAACCCTCTGTCGCAGCTCTTGAGTCAAAATTCACAATTAATTGGTAAATATTTCACGGTAAAGCGGTGGTCAGGTCTCAAAGAGTTAAGAAGATACCGTTGGTAAATCTGACGTGTAAAGTCTTTAATCATGTCACCGCAAGCAATGCGACAATGCCACTAGTACTCATGGGGTGCAGTGAGTAAAAGAGAAAACTGAGTATAGGGAGGATTGTGGAAAGGACAACAGATGAACGAGATTCAAGAAAACAAAAGATGGCTATTTAGGATTCATTTAAACTTTTGAAATTTGGAGTTATCAGAAGGAGCAAGTAAGCGGAAGGGAGTTTCACAGAAGGGAAGTTCAAGCAAAGAAACTGTTTGAGTAGAGGTGGGTGTTGAATTTAGCTAGTTCAACAGTAAAAGCGGGGGGACAATCTAGAGGTCCATGTATTCGGGGCACCAGGGAGAAAAGCTTGTCAGAGCAGTTTCATTGAAAATATTTGTAGAAAAGAGAGAGGGAAGCAACGAAACGTCGTTGAGAAATTAACTAAAGTTGAGATGCCTGGTGAGGGTCGATTACATTATAGAATCTTCTTTGGCAAGAATCTCAATCGAGATATACAGCAGATGCACAAGACCAGATATGCCCATAACAGTCAATACATGAACGAATGGTAGATTTGTAAATGTACAAGATGGATCCTGTAGAAAAAAAATGTTCTAAAACGACATAGTGACCCACGTAGAAGGTGCAACTATGGATTCGATATAATCGCTCCACTTCCAGTTCGTGGAAAACGTGTGTTCAAGAAGGCCCAATGTGTTGCTCTTCTCGAGTCTAGCATCAGCCATGCTGACTGACAGGCAGAATCACTTCTCTATGGTTGTTAAATTAAAGGAGTTTTGTTTTGGGGGAATTCAAATTTACAAGCCATTTCTCTTAACTGGACTGCTAGAGATAGTCAGGAAATGTTGTAGAAATTTAACATTTTACGACATAACAGAGAAGAGACATTGTTTCTGAAGTCATTCTAAAATGACATTCCTTCCACGTTTTAAATTCTTTCTCATTATACAGCTTATGTTTCGTGCATATTTAATAAGGCAGCAAAGTATCTATGAGTTCTATAGATAATATATACCACTAGGAAAATGTTTTATATACGAGGGTCTTTCAATAAATAAGCTGAATTTTTCGGCATAAGGACTTCTAATAAAGATAGAAGCTTACTCTTTTTTATTTGATTTTGTTTTACTTTTTCACATGGATTATAATTTCTTTTGCAGATTAAAAAAAAACTTTGAGAGTTTTGGTGATTAACAAACATGGCCGACCAAGAAGCATGCTCCAGGATTGAACAGCGGTTAGTTATCAAGTTTTTGGTTGCTGAAGGATGCAAACCAGTTGAAATTCATAGGTGAATGTCAACTGTGTATGGTGCCACATGTTTCAGCCCCCCAAAATGTCTACAAGTGGGCTAAATTGTTTAAAGAAGGACGGAGCAGTGTTGAGGATGAAGACAGGCCTGGGATGCCTACAGAAGTGAGGTCTCCTGAGGTGATCGAATCAGTCAATGACCTCATTCAGTCTGACAGTGGATGACATTGCAAGGACATTGAGCCTATCTGTTGGGACAAACGCAAGGGTCATCAATCAGAAGGAGTCATCTTGCATCATGACAACGCAAGGCCTCACACAACGGCCCAAACGGTGCAGACCATCAACGAGCTGGGCTGGGAACTGCTCCCTCATCCCCCTTATAACCCAGACCTTGCCCCTTCAGACTTTCACCTGTTTGGTCCCTTGAAAGCGTTCACGAGAGGAACGAATTTTAAAAGTGACGATGAAGTCAAAAGTGTTGTGAGCGACTGGCTGAGACATCAGTCCAAAGATTTTTACGCTGAAGGAATACGGAAGCTTGTGCACAGATGGGAAAAGTGTGTGGGAGACTACGTTGAAAACCTTTTAAAAAGTAAGCTTCTATCTGTGTTAGAAGTCCTTATACCGAAAAATTCACGTTATTTATTGAATATCCCTCGTATAAAATCAACAATATTTTGTTTCGCCATGAAATATGTAATATTTTAATGAAATCGTAATTACATTCGCAATATTAGCTGTTTCCTTATATGGAAATATTAAAATAATTAATGTTTTAAAATAATTAATTGGTATGAATTAAATTGTCTATTTTATTTGAAAGAATAAAGGGTTTTTCTTTCTGTGGTATTTTATCTGCGTTATAAAGTCGGGCTGGTGACGGCTGTGAGACCCTTCGATAAAAGAGCGTATACCAACTAAAAAAACTCCGCTGTCTAATAAGACAAAGACAATACAAAAATGGATGAAGTTCGAATCTCCACAATCGTGTCAGCCCAAATATATGAACTCCTAGAATCAATTGAAGTGTATGTGTGAGCTGTAGTCGTGAAGACAGACAATCAATGGCCTCATATCCATAAAATTCTCCCTAAAGTCCACTGTAATTAGCACAAAATGTCCAAGATAAAGATCATTTGAATCAGGCATGTCGACGTTTCAGAACACGTGAACTCTTTTACTAAATTCATGGACATTTCAAAGATCCGGGTAATATATATATATATATATATATATATATATATATATATATATATATATATAGAGAGAGAGAGAGAGAGAGAGAGAGAGAGAGATTGAGCGATAGATATATAGAGAGAGATAAATAGATATAGAACTGTGTATTTGGACAGCAATCCCTCTTTTATACAAGTTTTGGGAAATACGATTGACAAGATAGCGTGATAGTGTGAAGAATTTCATTCAATTTTTCCTGCAATCGTAAAAGTATTTTCTTTTCTGGATGTAGAGTATGAAAACTATTCGATTAGACGCTATCAAGCTAATTTTTTAAACATTTTAACTGAATATATAGATTTTTATATATGAAAATCTATAATGAGGGTGATTTTCTTTATTTTTTCAAACACCGTCTGCATGCTGTGGCCGTTTTCGTAGTTGATATATATATATATATATATATATAGAGAGAGAGAGAGAGAGAGATAGCTTGCTAGATAGATAGATAGATAGCTGGCTACTCGTATTCGAGGATATCCGTCTACTAGTGCAACTAGAGAGCCCCTATTGTATTATAGACACTTGCTCAGGTAAATTTTGTGTTTGTTCAACAACCACAGCGTCCACCTGTGGTTTATACAGTATCTATGCTGAGCAGACATTAGTTACAATTTCTGGGAAAGACGGTATTTTCTAGCGGGATCAACCTTTTAAACACGTCTAACATGCTCAAACCCTCGACGACGATGACTTGTGACTCCGTGTTAGCACAGCTATCGACAACCCCCAGGGCTATTCTCTACCTAATTTCACTCACAATGCTTGGTATGGTTTTCAGGCACTTTGCAAAGATCTGCACGCTAAGATCGACCGCTCCAGTCCGATAACATCGCAAATTCTCCTTCCTGACAAATCGACCATGGAGAGAATCGAACCTGAGTCTCATGATCAGAATGCGAATGCTTCTAATATATATATATATATATATATATATATATATATATATATATATATATATATATATATATATATACTTGGAATTTTCTTCTTATGTGCCATGTCCTTTCAGGACGTAGGCGATCATGGCTCTCCACTTCCCTTGCAGCTCTCAGCAAGTTCGTTCCCTCTGCTTCTTCCCCCAAATCACGTTCTGTCATCCACCTGCTCAAGCTCGCCACGTATGCCACGCTCTGCTTTCTCTTGTCTCTCTTTCCCTCTATTCAACCTGTGAGTATCAGATTCTCCAGGCCCTCTTTCCTAATTATGTATCCCAGAAACTTCCTCTTCCTGGTGTTAAGTATAAGCCTTCTCCTTGTTTGTAACCTCTCTAAGACCTCATCGTTGCTCACACACTCGGTCCATGATATTCTCAGCATCCTTCTGTAGAACCACATCTCCGTCGCCTCGAGTCTCTTCTTCATCTTTGAGGAAATCGTCCAACATTCGCTGCCATAAAGAAGGACAGATGTCACGTAAGAGTTCAGTATTCTTTTCTTTGTTACCAAAGAAATCCTCCTGTCTAGCAATACTCTGCCTAGCTTTTGGAATGTATCCTTGGCCATCCCAATACCTCTACGGATCTCAATATCGGACTTACCGTCCTCTGTGAAGACGCTTCCCAGATATCTAACCTTCCGCGTTTACTTGAATATAATACGAAAAGTGCGAAATTAATAAATTAGATGGATTTTAGAAGTTCAGAACAATCGAAACATTTCCTCCAAGAACGAATCGTCCTCGCCGAATATTAATCACCTTAGATGATATTTTGCCACCATAATTCCATAATATTATAAGGTAAAACACAAATTATGGCTTTGAAATGCCATCAGATACAGTACACTCCGTTATGAAGTATGAATAACTTGCTCAAAATTATCTTAGATTGAAGTGATAAGAGATAATATCATTTAGAGGAATTTATACTTTTGAGTACTTTCAGCCGTTATTGATTTTACCTTGGACCTTTTGGGTTCATTTGAAAAGCAACAAATCTTTCCACTGTTGAATTCTTGTAGCGATATGTGAGTTCAAAATCCCTGTTTGTTTACTTTTTTGTAATCAGAAGGGGATGTTGTTTTTGGGCTTTCGCTCTTGGAAGTAAAGGCAATTTCTTTATAAATATTACTTTATAAGATTGCGAAAAAAAGATACTGAGGCTGGATTTATGGAAGCCTTGATGAAAAGCAACTTTTACTTGGATTCTTTTGCTATTTTTTCCTATCCAGGCGCAGAAATATTTTTAAATTTTTGTGAAAAATTTATGAAGGAGGAGATGAGTATTGGATAGAAGTGAAAGCGTAAACTAAAGAAATAAATGGAATACATTTAATAATTCAAAAGAAAAAATATATAACGGTCATCGACTGATAATGTAAAGACATGAAACGAACGACATCTTTATAAAAAAAAACGACACTGACAAATAAAGTGATTAAGACTTCATGGATGGATCCTAGGATATTTGCTATGGATGCTATCAAAAGATACGGGATTTGTATTCACAACCTCTTGCAGACATTGGAGAAGAAGCTGTTAAACATAGGAATCACGTACAACAAAAAATTAATTTCTATTTTGGAACAATCTAGTCTCTTCTGTACTGTAATGCTTGGGAAATATTTGGAAAAATAAGAAGTGCCCTTTGGGTAACAATAAAACTTTCTTTTAAAAAAATCCTGCATATTTTTGATAAATTAATTTCAATCCGAGACAAGGCAATAAAAATGTGTATATTATCTGCAGTCGACAGTGTGCACTCCGACCTTCTTCAGGTGATTCGGATATCCTACAGTAGAGCCTTTCTTGTATCTACGAGAAAATAATGTTTTCATTCCACTGTTCGTATTTACATTATTTCGAACTAGTATCTTCACCGTTGTTTTGTTTTATCGGTAAATTTGGCCAAATTCATATAACATTTTATTTTATATTTTTTTGGCAATTTACTGATAAAACAAAACAACGTATTCGAAAAGTTGAAAGATTTAATAAACAGTTGATAGACAGAAATTGTCAATATTATTACACAAAAATTATTTGAGAGAATTCTTCCTACTGAAATACACATTATTTAAATTATGTGATCCTACAGCGACCAAGAACACCAACACAACAATATATACACACATAAACACTTACACACACACACACACACACACACACACACACACACACACACACACACACACACAAATATATATATATATATATATAATAAAAAATATTTTACATCACTACAGAAAAACTTTAATGTTTGGGTACCACTTCAGGCGATGGTAGATAACTAAGAATAAAAATGATTTATTATGGAAATTTAAAAAAACAAATCTAATGACCCCCCCCCCGTTTAACTAACGAAAAGATTTGTTTTTTTAAATTTCCCTATTAGATTATTTTTGCAATTAGTTATCTACCATCGCCTGAACAAGTACCATCTTAGTACCGAAACATAAAATTTTATGTGTAGGCGAACCCATCGCTACACCGTCAATCTGCCAATAGATGATATTATTGAAACTAAATTCAACAGACGAGATGGCGAACTACATGAGATCAACAAAGACACTCTCAGGAAAATCCGGAGGAGACAAAGAGGTACGATACAACATATCCCCAAAAATCTCAATTGTCTCAAATAAGGGAACACGGGTAAACAAGGCGCATATATCAAAAGAACACATGAACCCACCACTGGAAGAGGAACTCCGTATAGTTTCAGCAAAGGAGAAAGAATCTGTAATACAAAAGGTAGTAAAGTGCGACAAAACTGGTTGAAGAACTGTCGAGAGCCAACTAGCGACTTTATGCTGGGAGGACCCAATCATAGACAAGATGGGTCGTAATGGGACACCATCCTTATGGATTTTAGGTAGCCCATATAAACAAGGACGAATAGACCCAGCAGGTCTAATCAACCCAGAAATTTCAGAAGAGAGTAAACCACTCTTGACCCGCTTTAGCAATTGCCTTTGGAACTTAGCTTCAATAGAAGCAGTACAGTCATGGGTCTCAACTGGACGAGACTTTAAGAATTTAGATGCATCATCAAGTATGTTACGCATCTTTAAGACGTAATCGGAATAGTTCAGTAAAACATCACCAGCACCATTATCCGCTTTAGTAAATAGCAGGTTGTAGTTATTTTTAAACTTAATTACCCAGCGGTGCTGTTCACCCCATTTGGACTCTGATAAAGAAACAGGTGAACCAGCCAAAGAATGAGCATAATTGTTACGTTTAGCTTTAAGGTCGCTGAAAGAGTCGACAGAGCGAGGCGCAAGTCTATGAACCTGTGCAAATAAAACCTCAAACTCTGAAAAGATTTTCTCACTGTCAGGCATCGAAAAAGGAATGCAAAAATCCAAACGGTGGGCCAAGAGGGGACGCTATGAAACCTCTTTCCCCACAGCCATGGGTTAATTGGTAAGACATATCAACAATAATTATTATCTTAAAAAAACATTCTTACAATCTAACAAAATCTCCCGACTTTAAATAACCTAAAAAAGGTTGGTAAACCATAGAAATTAATTAAATCAATCACCCGATGAGCATGTTTGTACATTATGCAAATTGTTATTAAAATAACGCGTCGGAGAAAGGTAGAAACAAGAAACTGAGGAAAGACAAAGAAGACATTTTCGTTCCTTGCAATGTGGTGTCGTAATATATACCTTATATAAGTAACAGGCTATGCTGCTTTAGTCTTAAAACACCGAGGAGGCATTCGAGAAAAGCATGGCGTGCAGAAATCCTTCATCTTAAAACGATTGCCTGCCATAAACAATGATCTGTACAGATTAATGGGCCATAATTTTAAACATTTTGGAATTTGGAATAAATTGTTTGTACGATACAAAGAAATAAATATTAAATATATATATTTATATTAAATAGATATATTAATAAATATTACATATATATATATATATATATATATATATATATATATATATATTTATATATATATTAAATATTACATATATATATATTCATTTTATATTAAATATATACATTTAAATTAAATATAAAGTGTGTATCATATAAATAAATAAATAGTTTGTATGATTTGGAATAAAGAGTTTCTATGATATAGCGGCAAATTTCTCTTTGTTATTTATCTATCTATTTATCTATCTCAGTCTGTTTATTATCTATCTATCTATCTATCTATCTATCTATCTATCTTATTCTGTTCATATCTATGCATCTATCTATCTATCTTATTCTGTTCATATCTATCTATCTATCTATCTCATTCTTTTCATATCTCTGTCTCTCCATCTATCTCTCTTATTCTGTTCATATCTATCTAACTATATATCTATCTATCTATCGACATATCTATGTTTCTTATTCTGTTCATATCTATCTACCGATCCATCTATCTATCTATCTATCGACATATCTATGTATCTTATTCTATTCATATCTATCTATCTATCTATCCCTCTATCTATCTTAATCTGTTCATATCTATCTATCTATCCCTCTATCTATCTATCTTAATCTGTTCATGTCTATCTATCTATCTATCTATCTATCTATCTATCTTATTCTGTTCATATCTATCTATCTATCTATCTATCTATCTATTTTATTCTGTTCATATCTATCTATCTATCTATCTTATTCTGTTCGCACCTATCTTCTTATCTAGTCAGATAGATATATATAATAAAAAGATTGATGTAAATAAATAGATGGGCAGATGTGAACATCCTTAGATAGATATAAGCAGAGAGAAATATACCAAAAGAAAGATAAAAGAAAGAAAAAAAAGAAGGAAGAAAAGAACGAAAGAAATATATTGCTTCGTTTCGTGACAAGCGTTAATTACAAACAGGAAGTGATGTTATTTGATATTTTCCAAACATTATTTATTTTAAAACATGTTTAGGCTAGCCGTGTCCAAGTTAGACATCAAGTAAACGAATTATAAACCTTGATTATATTTGGTATGAAGCATTCGACAACAGGTCCACATACATGCACTGTAAATTTCCCAATACACACGCGTATGCACACACAAGCACTCATACATACACATACACACACACACACACACATATATATATATATATATATATATATATATATATATATATATATATATATATATATATATATATATATATATATATATATATATATATATATATATATATATATATATATATATATATATATATATATATATATATATATATATATATGGCGTTTTTATTCACACAGTAAGTACGCAAAAATTCGCCTTTCTTACAACAGTGTCCCGATAGCTTAGGGCGGAAATCTACGACTGTTGCCAAATCAGTTGGGTTTCGATCGCAGCTTGAAGCAATCGAATGTCTAGCGATACATATGAGCTGCGAAGTAGTCTGTATGTGGATGACTATATATATATATATATATATATATATGTGTATATGTGTACATTGATTATTATATAGCCCTATAGTATATATATATATATATATATATATATATATATATATATATATATATAGAGAGAGAGAGAGAGAGAGAGAGACAAACCCACCCATACACAAATATGTATATGCAGGAAATGTTACAGAAAATTTATTTTTATAACCTCTTCGCGTAAGCGAAATCTTTTAACATATCATTTAGAGATAGACATACAGACAGTCAAATAAAACGTATAATCAAATGCACACTCACGCACGCACATAGACACACAAATGCACACACAGAAACGCGCACAAACAGCCACACACACATGTATCTATGTGTTTGCCTGACATTAAATATAGTCAGAGGTATTGAGTCATTTGTAATGATCGTATATGTATAATTCATCTAAACTTTTAAAACTTTGTTAGCTTAACGATGTTTGATGTCGGAGTCGCTGTAGGCATAAGTGTATCAGACCGAACGTACCGCCTCACCCATTCGATTTTGAAGGAGATTTGCTTTCTTTCCCTTTCTTTTGTTTACTGTTTTTTTCATCCTAATTAGATATTTGATGTTATATGAGAAAAATGCTAGCAAATTCAAACTCAGTTTCATTCCATACAATTTGAAAATTTTGTAAATATTAAAAGTAAATATTTTGTTTTTACAATAAAATATTCAGAATGAATGTTTGAATATTACATAGAATATTCTGGATATTGAGAAGGGTGGCTTCAACGATGAAAATGGAAGTAAATTCAAGTTTAATTATTGAAAGCTTTGGTAATACTTACCATTTCTGTGAAAAAAGGATATTTTTAATCGCGATGTCGCTATTCCCATAGTTCTTTATATATTAGTGTGAATATATTTGTGTATATTCACTAAATGACCATTGATTCGAACGAGGCAAGATTTAAATGATTTAAATGAAATTCCATTTGTAAATAATAAGAAATTATTTTTCCATGACGATGGTTGGAATGTATTTCTTATTTTATTTTGTTTCGGACCTGTAAAGACAATGTGTGAATTTCATTCATCCATGTGTATGTGTATGTGCGTATATATATATATATATATATATATATATATATATATATATATATATATATATATATATATATGTATTCATACATATATATATATATTCATGCATATATATATATATATATATATATATATTCATACATATATATGTATATTCATACATATATATATATATATATATATATATATATTATAATTATATTTTTTAAATATGTTTCCTTCGCTACATAAGAGTTCTCATGTTTCAAAAACAAGAGGGAAAAACCTCAATATAATTACTGGAATTAATTGAATTAAAGTATCAAGTCCTGTTTCATTTTCGCTTGATACTAAAATTCAATTTAATTTCTATAATTATATTAACGTTTTTAGTTCTTGTTTTTGAAACATGAGAACTCTTATGTACCGAAGGAAACATATTTTTTTTAAATAATTATAATTTAAGCTCTACTTTTAATTGGTGCACTGTTTTTTAAAAATAAACACAAAAATATTTAAAAAAAAAACAGGATTATTTACCTAACGTGTTCTTTCCTATTTTTCTACATATTTGCATATATATATATATATATATATATATATATATATATATATATATATATATATATACATATATACATATATATATATATATATATACATATATATATATGTAAATATATATATATATATATATATATATATATATATATATATATATATATATATATATATATATATATATGTGTGTGTGGGGTATACATATGTATCGTGTGTAGTCTGGCTCATTTCAGGTTTTTGGTAAGTAATGTGATTCTAATGTAATTCCTCGATAAAAGCCAAAAAATAATAAATGATTTTTTCTTAATCGCAATGTCGCCATTTTCAAGGTTTTAAAAGGGGGTTGCTCATCCTGGCAAATCATTGAACTCCTTCCCCCCCCCCTACTACGTAACTTTGTCTTTGTTAGCATCCCACTCCGACCACCTCATTTACCATCCAACCCATCGCCTTTGGTTTCTGAAATCCAGACATATTTAGAGTCTGCCAACCTTTTGCCTAAATGAATATTGGTTCGAGGTTATCAAGATTTGAATAAAATTTCTGAGTTAAAATTTAATCATTTCATTATATTCTCCCATCTTACCATTCTTCTGCCTCTTTACTAACTCTGACCCACAAACCTTTTACTCGCATACTGATTGCGGGATGGAGCCTCTTTTTCTTTTTTTTTTCGTATATATATATATATATATATATATATATATATATATATATATATATATATATATATATATATATATATATTGGGTAAGTATTCAATAGTAGGAATGTCTGTGATTAAACCGGCTCCACTACTCCATGTTCTTGCGAGTCAGGCGGCTTGTTAGCAAGCCAGCAGGACGAAAAATAAGACCTAACAATGTGCGGAAGGACTCTCGATGTGTGAACGCCCAGCTAACTAGAGGTGCTGACTCAATAAATCACCGTGGAGAAGGCAACGGGAAACCACTACACTAATGATCCCATGAAATATTGCAATTAACGTACACATTATGAAACCTAACGGGGTGAAGAGGGTTAAATCATTGGGAATTAAATCCTTGTCAGATAAGGACCAAGATGTATAACAGGTGTCACCTGACCGTCATCCAGCGACTGCTAGGACAACGGCGTAAAAGGTATATAATTTCTCGGAACATAACCCTCGTCAGGAAAGGGCGACATGAGCGACAGTTATCACGGACTGCTATCCAGCGACTGCTCACATCAAATAAAAATAATTCTCGGGAGATGGAACATTCGGATGTTGGACAACTGTGGCCAGTTAGAAAATGTAAAGCAGGAGATGGGTAGACTCAAAATCAACATCTTATGTTTATGCGAAACAAGGTGGCCAAATAACGGAGATTATGTCAATGACAATCACATGATTATATATGAAGAGAAAAACGATAAAGGTGTAGGATTGATACTAGATCAAGTATTGAAGAAATGCCTTCTGGGATACTACCAATTATCCGAAAGAATTATTGTAGTCAAGCTGAAAGGAAAGCTTTTCAACATAGCTATCATAATAGTGTACGCACTGAGAGTACAAAGTAAGGAAGAAGAAATCGAATCTTTCTACTCCATGCTTGACAACGCCAAAGCTCATTGCAAATCACAAGAAGTTATAATTAACATAGGAGACCTGAAGGCCAAAATAAACAGGGAGAGAGTATGGAAGGTAGCTGGCAAATTCGGACTAGGAGCCTGCAACGAACGTGGAGGAAAATGGACCCAGTGGTGCACGGCCAATGGCCAGGTAATAGCAAACAGATGGTTCCAAGAACATCCGAAACGATTATGGGCATGAAGAAACTAAAAACCAAATTGACTGCTATCAACAAAAGATTCAGGAATGCAATGGTTCACTATAGAACCCACCCAAGTGCCGACTGCGGAATCGACCATCGCCCTGTTATATGTAAACTAAGAGTGGAAGTACGGAAACAGATGAAGCCTAATGCAGCCCCCAAATTGCAATGCAAAAAACTCCTGATCGACCCGAACCTGAAGGAAAAAGATATGGACATTGTGAAAAGAAGACACAATGGAAATGGAAACTCGAAATGGGACGCACTAAGAGAAGCTTTAGTGACATCAGCAAACGATATCATCACAGGTGGAGAATGGACGAAGAAAAAACGAATGGATCACTGATCGACATGATGCAAAGGAGACAGAAATCTCTGCCAAGATACGGAACGGAATGCAAAAAAACTACACAACGAAGTAAGGACCAAATGCAGGCGGGCTAAAGAAGAATGGCGAAACAAAAAATGTGCATAAATAGAGAAGACTGTGTACCGCCAACAAAGGAGGTATGCATAAACAAATAGGGGAAATAACAGGCCAGAAGAGATGCTCATCAACTGACTGCGTAAAATCCAAGGATGGAACGCTCATATTAGAGAAGTTACTAATTCTTCAGCGGTGGAGCGAATATTTTGGAGAACTCTTCCACGACGACAGAGAACAACCAGCAATACACAGAACTATCGACGGGCCTGAAATTATAAAAACTGAAGTAGAAGCTGTAATGAACACAAAAAGGCGGCAGGGAAAGATGGAATTGTAACAGAGATGCTGATAGTCTTACATGATTTTGGCATAGACAAGAATAGAGAAATAATAAATGAAATCTGAAACTGTGGGGATATACCAGTTATTTTCATAGCACGGCCTAAGAAACCAGACGTGAACTTATATGAACTACACTGAACAATCAGCCTCATGAGCCACATAATAAAACTCATCATTCGTATTAGATGAATAGAGCGCACAGCAAAACCAGGCCAGAGATAGGATAAGAACAGTGCGGGTTCGTTAAAGAGACTGGAACAAGGAAAGTAATATTCATGCAATACAAATGCAGAAGGACGTTCACCTGTGACTACGCAACAAAGTACGCCACAAAGATCTGTTGGAACTGCTCAGCAATCTTGATATATTTGGGAAAGATATCAGAATAATCAAGAACCTATATTAGCAACAAACGGCCTGCATACGGATAGAAAATGAGTACAGCAGATATTTAAAAAAATGGACGTAAGGCAAGGATGTGCCTTCTTACCGGACTTATTCAACCGAAACAGCGAGGCAATTCTGAGAGAACTAGACATCATACCAGGTTCATTATTGGCGGCTACAGTCTTAACAACATATAATACGCAGGTGACACAGTTATCATATCAGGCACGGAAAGGATATTAGAAAACCTCCTACTGAAGGTAGTAAAGGAGAGCGGGAAGAACGGACTAAGCACAAAGTATAACAAGACAGAATTCATTGTCATCAGCAAAAACATGAGCCGGAAATGTGCTTTAAAGGTAAGGGATACTGAAATAAAGTAAGCGTGGAAATTTAAATATCGGGGAAGTGACAGAGGAGGTTAAGTCCGAAACTGAGGCCGAAGACGTACTGGGATGGACAAAGACGAATTCCAAAAGCTAGGCAGAGTATTACAAGACAGGGGAATGTCGTTGGTAACAAAGAAAAAAGTATTGAACTGATACAAGACATCTGTCCTCTTTAACGGCAGTGGGAACATCAAGAATAGACTCGAGACAACGGTGGTATGGTTCTACAGAAGGCTGCTAGGGATACCATGGATCGATTATGTGAGCAACGATGAGGTTTTGGAGAGGATGCAAATAAAGAGGGAACTTCTACTTAACATCAGGAAGAGGCAGAGGAAATGTATGGAACATTTAATGAGAAAGAAGGGCTTTGAAAATTTGAGACTCACAGGGTGGATAGAGGCAAAGCGGTACAAAGAAAAGCAACGCGTGGCATATTTAACAACTGGATGGCAGAACATGGCGTGGGAGAAGTAGCAAAAAGACAGAAATTATTAAAAGTTACAAAGGATATGAGAAAGTGGAGAACTATGTTTGTCTACGTCTTGAAGGGACAAGGCACATAAAAGAAGATATATGCATTCATATATATATATATATATATATATATATATATATATATATATATGCGTGTGTGTGTGTGTATTTACCAATGTTAAATTTTAATTCCCCTTCATCTTTAGACCTTCCTGTCCTTCTCTCGTCTGTTACCCCTCCCTATAGATTTCATTTACTCTAGCATTCGTGCCACACTCTCATACATACACTCACTAAATTTTATTTTTTATTCCCGGAGATGTTTTTTCTGTTTTCTTTTTGAATTTGTAGGTCTGATGAATTGGATCGTATTTACGATTCCAATGGAATAAATTATGACCATGGAATATTAGTGTTTAAGCCTTTTTATTATATCCTTACTCTGCCCTGGACATTGAGTTCTACCTGGACCATATCCTCTTGGAATTATTTTTTATACATATATATATGTATGTGTATGTATGTATGTATATATATATTAGATATATATTGCATATGTATGTGTATATTTACCACATATTATATATATATATATATATATATATATATATATATATATATATATATATATATATATATATATATATATATATATATATCAAAACAATTACGGATATGATAAGAGCCAAAACGCATGCATAAAAATAATAATTCAGATGTAGGTATATATAAATTAATTTGCCAAAACTCTTCCTCTCAATACAGTGGGGATACATGCATAAATTAAGCAAAAATGCATCTATGAACACAAAAATGATCTTATGCATAACAATTTATGAAATTCATTAGTCATATACAGAAAGAAATTCAACAACCAAATCTTGATCTAAAAAACTCACAATCACAATATCAAGCCTACGTCTCAGTTTCTTTCTGATCTAACTTTTCTGGAAAGGACTTCGTACTTTCGCAAGCCAACTTAGACGACCACAAAGATGAGAATAAAGCAAAAGGAAAAGATTAAATTCATTACGTCATGTTTTTGGAACATGTACAACACAGGCGCCCATCCCAAACCATGACAATCTGATCACAGTTTAAACAATATTCATTTTAAAAAAATATTCCTTGAATGTTTCTCGCTTACTATTGTATACTAGACTTTGCATTATGGCACTGTGTGTCCTCCATATATTTTGACAGATCTTTTAACCACATAATGAATATTCATGAACGTTCTCAAACTTAAAAGACTTGCTAGACCAATGACATACTTGCTCTTGTCTATAAATGCGTGCAAGAAAAGAAATCCTTACATTTTCGGCTGAAAAAGTTTTTCGTCTTCTCTTTTTAGTCATATATATATATATATATATATATATATATATATATATATATATATATGGAGAGAGAGATGGATATATCCATATATATATATTGATATATATATATATATATATATATATATATATATATATATATATGTGTGTGTGTGTGTGTGTGTGTGTGTGGAGGAATATGTATATATTTTTATGTATATGTTTATGGAAATAATAATGTGTGAATATTGGGCACTATATATATATATATATATATATATATATATATATATGTTTCGATTTGCATTATAGATTTTTTCTCGGATGCTACCTGAATTTTACCAAAAACAAAATAGTTTCCATGCCTGAGGATGACCGTTGGAATTGTCGAAAGTACTTGCATATTTAGGGAAGACCCAATACAGTTTATTATTTTAAAAAGGAAGGATCATAACATTCATCGAGTGATTAGTGGGT
>OZ038496.1:103616645-103662041 GCA_964036315.1 Acanthosepion esculentum
GATCTCCGTAGTTAGCTGCGGAAGTGTTAAACACAAGCATTTTAATATGGAACTATATTGAGCAAAAAGCGATTTATAAAATATCAAATGTAATCACTGAGTCTTAGATACCATTGAATGTCTAAAAGCTATAAAGGGAATGGATGAATTAAATGTTTCATTGGCATTTAATTTACTTGTATATTCTTTATCTCAGCTTTATAGAATCGCAATATATTGTTACAATATTTTGTCACATTGCATCTCACGATAAAACCTTTGTAACAATCGCCGTCATTTTTGAAGCACTGGTACACTACTAGTAATAATAAATACATGTATTTTGTTTAATTAAAAGGAAACAAAAGAAAAGCGAATCCCTCGCTTGACCAAAGTCATTGTTTATGACAAAGTGATTATAAAACAAATACAGATCGATTTTTTTTAAAAATAACAACAATAATAATGATTTACTATGCAAGGGAATTCAAAATTTAGTATCGGCCTTATTTCTGTTTCTATATCAGCCTTTTTATTTTCTTTGCCAGAATAGAAGTAGAATTAATTGGCTTATGTTCAGATTCCTTTTATAAAAAGAATCTCACCTGTATTTCTTGTTCCCTTGTAAACTTGAATTCTAATAGAAAACATATTCCCCTGGAAAAGGGATCGAAATCCAACTCAAACCGAAGACGTTTTTTCCCATATTTCGAATTCTTTTGATTTTTGATGAACGGTGAAGGGAAAATGCAATGAAATAAAATAAAAAAAAGATACCACAGGAAAAAGAAGGATTTTCAACAGACACGACTTCACGTGTAACTCAGATATATGAGCTATTGCTAAAGATGCTGGTAAATGTTCAACTCATTCAATAGCTAGAAGAATTACCTGACACCTTCTCCAAAGCTTTAACTTTGCATGAGTCAATATAGACCAAAAAGCGAACATTGCTGCCGTACCTGGGCAGTAGCTACTTAATTTGCACTTCCCAGCCATGGCAGATTTCAAAATTGTTGAAGTGTTCTTCGTTGGTGGAGAGGAGCCTATTTTTTATTCATTAACCTATTCCCGCGGATGCACCTTTATAAGTCTGTCGCTTCTCTATGTCGATTTTCATTGCTCGCCATGTAACATCCGCGGCGTCGAATCACCCTCATTTCCTACATGAAGAACTCGAAGGATGTCCTCGTTTTGAGTAGCGGATCGCGTTACGTCGATTTCTATTTTCCCGTTCAATTACCCACCATAAATCAAGAGTGTCTCGATATTTCTAATGACAGCGAAACACTTTCAGCGTTTACTTACTTTTTTATGGAGAAGAAGCTGATAAACCAGAAGATATACATAATTGAACTATAAAATGCCAGGGGAATCGCACTGTTTATTAGGAGAAGATGTAAAGCTGACGGATGGCACATAAGTTAATGTCCGATCATTATCGCGTGGGTAACAATGGAAAGGGTGTATGATGTTTAAAAACCCAAAACCCCTAATATGTATCGGTTAAAAACTCACTGATCATGTGTAACAAAGCATCAAACAGATGTATTTCACGAATATATATATATATATATATATATATATATATATATATATATATATATATATAAAAGTCAGGATGTGTGTGTGTGTGTGTGTGTGTGTGTGTGTGTGTGTGTGTGTGTGTGTGTGTGTGTGTGTAACGAATGCACGACCCGTAATTTTCGACGGATTTGCACCAAAATTTACATGCACATGCTCCAAGTGAGTGGCGAGGCCAAGACCGACTTTGCATTTCCCAACTCCCATCGATAGTGGAAATAATCGATTCTTTCATGCTTCTACGGCGGTTTTCATGTAGTTTGCGGCCTATAGCTGTCTGCCACAAATAGGCAGGAAGATTCTATTGGCCAGCGTGAGAGCCAACAGCTGACTGACACGAATGATTACTAGCATGCTAGCATGCAACAAAAAATAGGTGGCTGCATTCCTCACAAGTGGGAAAAATTTAAATCTGCATGGCACTTTATTCCAATTGGCTCATTCGCTTGCTTATAGTCAATGTTGATTCTGATTCCCCAGAACTTTTTGGAGTGTAAAAAAGTATTTGTTGTTAACATTCCTTTTTCATTCGGATTTTCCAGTTGCGAGTCATTTTGTTTAGTTCTTTTTCGTAACAGATTTAATGTTTAGCATAGAGCTTAGAAAAAATTCGCCCTGTGAGATAGGCAAGAAGTAAAGCATGTAGCAACATCAGCACGGCAAAGGGCACACCTTTAAAGGCAAGGAAGGGCAAAAATATTTTAAGTCAAGTGATAGCTATTGCTGTATGAGTCGTACGATATTTGAATCAAGCACGGGTAACGTCGGGCCATGCTGCTAGTATATATATATATATGTATATATATATATATATATATATATATATATATATATATATATATATATATATATATATATATAAAGTTATACTAGTTTGGTAAAACCTTAAGTATTTTGGCTTGTAATTAATCAAACCAATGTCCAGGGAAAAATAAGGGATATAAAAAGAAAGAACTAAAAACATGTAATTGAGGCGAAAATCCCAGCTCAGAGTCCAAAGAAAACAAATTCCACACCAAGTAAAGAAAAAGTAACTATGTAAAGTGCTCAATATACTAAGTAGAGCAAATCTACCTAGGTTTCAACTACGCGGATCGTCAGGGCAATCTGGCAGCCAACGAATTGAAGGATTAAACAGATTCGTGTTTACTCATAGAATATAATTTCCACTCTCTAACCAACAAAAACAAAATTCCCACTTCTTTGTTTATTCCTCATCTCCTCATCAATCTTATTGACAATATTATTATAATTTTGTTGGCATTTTTCCTAAAATTTTATAAACCGGTATATTAAATCTGTTTCTCCTTTATTCTCCCTCTCTCTCTCTCTCTCTCCCTCTCTCTCTCTCTCTCTCTCTCTATATATATATATATATATATATATATATATATATTACTAACAAATTCATCTTATATGAAATTCCGTTTTAATCATTTCACCCTAAGCAAGACAATAAAGCCCCTAAGACACTATGACGCAAGGTTTTTAAGATTTAAATTTTTGAAGATCAAAGTTGACTTGAAAGCGAGAAGTCGGAAGAGAATCTCGCAAGCGAGATAACAAAATGTCAACATAGATCTGTTAAAATAGCCATAGTGTCTAGGTACCAAAGGGCAAGGTTCATCAGAACTATTACCATGAAAATATTTATGGAAAAGGCAAAGGGAAGCTATATTTATTGGAATTAAGTGTTTGTTAATTGATGGCAACTTCTATCTGCGCTGTTAGGATGGAAGCCAAATCGTTCCTCACAGCTGTGAATAAATGGCAATCATTCATATGAAATTTCCTGCATTACGAAGTCTTGAATTAAAAGGGGATTTGCTATATTTAAGTTTTCAAATGCTGATTTGATAGATATAGAGAAATATTTTAAAAATTCACAGATTTCTATAGGCTAGAAGATTATAAATTGTAAAAGATTTTGTCAGGTAGCGAAAGTCTACTGAAGATCTTGGTCTATTCTGATAAATATAAAATAAATTTGAATACAATCTTGCCGAGCTGTGATTTGAATAAAAGACAGAACATATAAAACATTCATTTATCACAAGGTATGAAATCCTAGGCATTTGTAGCGGCAAAAGACATTTTGAAAAGGAAAAGATGTCGAGCCCTAAATCAAATAGAAAAAGATGTGAGGCACCTTGTATCTTTTGAAAGTCATCCATAAAAATCGAATGAAATTGTTGACAGATGAAAATGAAGACCGATTTTTCTTCTTTCCACTGAAAAAATGCTATGCTAAGCTGGATAGCGCAGGCATTAGGCACAAATGCTAGGTAGCCACGGGAGAGAATCGCCCTCATAGATTGAGACGTCGGCAAGGCGGAAATAATGTGATGTTATGTGGTAGGGTTATAAATGAAGACATATTATGCCGGTGTCGAAATCCAGATGCTGTCAAGTTGGCTGCTCAGACCACCATTATTTTTTTACAGGCACAAATGGAGTCAGAAGCTAAACGTTTTCATTAAAGATTATGATTTCTATGCACACAGAAGAAGAAGAAATCTATCAAATGAAATAGACTTCAAATATTTTCAGTATTTACATTAGTCGGACTATTGTCCTCATCTTTGTCGCCATATTTGTCACAACGTTTCGGCCGTTGTACGCTCCGGCCTTCTTCAGGTGGTTGGAATTTCGAACCGAACCCTTTATTTCGATCACTGGGGTAGACTGTTCTAGTTCCACGAGCCATGTTTGATGGATGTCAGTTATCAGTTATCTCCTGGTAATTTTCCCTCTGAAAGTTCTCCACTGCCTGAACCGGGTATTGAACTCACACTCTTTGGGTCTGTCACTGGATCTAACCAACGCCTTTATCCACTGTACCATGTGTCCTTGAGGAACTAGAACAGTCTACCCCAGTGATCGAAATAAAGGGTTCGGTTAGAAATTCCAACCACCTGAAGAAGGCCGGAGTGTACAACGGCCGAAACGTTGTGACAAATATGGCGACAAAGATGAGGACAATAGTCCGACTAATGTAAATACTGTACATAATACCTCATCTCAGAAATATAGACAGACTTCAAATATTTTATATAACATTTTGTAGATGATATTTGAAATTGGCCGACTATAATTTACCAGCAAACAAGAACCTTGAAATTCTGTTCATGATTTTCTGAAGAGCTCATAAAATCTATAAATGAACGAATTCTACATTAAATCATAGAACATAGAGCATATATTTCACATTAATGATATCTTTATTAAATTGTTGCCGTGACGATAAAGGTAAATTCATTTTTAAAATTCAATATATTTATCTTTGTAATCTTTACAAACGTTTTATAATTATAATTTTTAATTAGAATTAATTATCTTACATACCTATAAGTCTACTATTCATCCATGCTTAGTAAATTGCTGCTACATATGGTCTAGCGCCCCTGCTATTTACCAAAACCCCTTGATAAGATCCAAAAAAGAATCAGCAACATTATTGGTCGTGGTCTGGTAGCTCGACTTCACACATTTTTGCAGCGCCGTAAGGTTGCCTCTCTGTCTTTTCTGTAAATACTTTCATGGTGTAATTGTTCCGATGAGCTGTTCATTATGGTACCTAGATTAATGAATATAAGCACAGTACTAAACTGGAAACGCGGTCTCACGAATTTACAGTTGAATTGGTAAGATGTAGCCGTAAATTCTATGTTAAGAGTTCACAATTCTCGTTTGTGGAACACCCTTCCGGCTCCATGCTTTTCAGCCAAATTTAATCTGCAATAATTTAAATGCAATGTCAATGGCTATCTATTGTACTCCTGATTACTTTTTTTTCTTTTCCCGATCATTATTAATGTTTCTTTTGCTAATTCTTCAACACCCTGTAACACTTTGTTACATAAAATAATAATAAAAAAAAGATACTATTTCTTGAAGTGACAGTAATCTATCTTGTAAAATGTATCAGGGTAAATACAATAACATTCATAACATTTTTCCACATGAAAGAGTAATATAATCGCTGTTATGCTTTATAACATTTTGTGTAACGTCATATGTCCTTTTAAAACATAGGGGGTCATATTTCCTTCCTTTATTATCAGTGAATTACCTTAGGCAACAAAACCTACAGTTTCTCCATTGTCTTCTCTATGATTGGGAATTCAGGCGTTTCCTTCTATAGAATAATTTCAGCCAAGGCTAAGTACGTCCAGTCTGCTCTACACGATAAGGTACATGGAGATGATATTGATTCACACTTTTCCGAAGGATATTTGTGGGATTAGGAACGGAATAGGCGGACCATCAATTTCACCTCAGCTCGAAGATTTCAGTTCCCGCAAACATATAATTTAAATGACTTGCACACATCTTGAGTATCTCATTTTGTAGTAAAGGAAATACGTTATTATTCCATTTCATTTCACTAATTTCCTCAGTATTATGGAAAATAAAATAAAATTGCTTATCATGTGACAACTGATATTATATATATATATATATATATATATATATATATATATATATATATATATATATATATATATATATATATATATATATACACATAATAGTAATTTGTTTTAAACGGGCCACCAAATTAGTATTTTCGTACTTTAGATAAGAGAAAATTATTATACACGGTTGAAAACAAATGAGACGTGGTATTATATAAGGATGTTTATTGTGACATAAAGAAAAAAAATTTTCATGTTTAATTTTTCCATCTTCGCAGAATCTTCTCCTTTTCTCAATTACTGCAGCATTAATTTATGGCAATCGTTGCAAATATTTCTCAAAGTAATAGTTTCACAACTGATTCCTTCTTTTGTCAATAAGTTGTATTTTCATTTTAAGAATGGAAATGTTTAACTCATCTGTCAAGTTCATCCCATGCTAATTCTGAAGTTTGCTTAAAACTTTTGAAATGTAACATATATATATATATATATATATATATATATATATATATATATATATATATATATATATATATATATATATACAAGGGTTGAACAAAATAATTGGAACAGGTGCAAATTCCACTCCTATATTTCAAAGAGCTATTATATTAAGAACTTTAACTAAAACTTCGTAATTGGTGCTTATATCAATTGTAAATACGTTCCTTTATCTAATTTACAATCTTTGTCTTGTTTATTTTCAGACTTTAGTAAAAGTTAAGCTAAATGCGTGTTCTCTCCGAGTTCGAAAAAGGGCAAATTGTTGGAGCTCGCATGGCAGGAGCCTCGATCATTAAGGTTGCTGAACTGTTTGGTTTTTCAAGAGCTACTATATCAAGAACTATGACGCTATTCGAGAAACAGGGTAAAACCTTTAGCAATCGTAGCAATTCGGGCCGGACTTACTGACAGGGACCGACGACCATTGAAACGTAATGTGGCCAAAAATCATCGGGCTACTGCGGCCAAAGTGACTGCTGAGTTGAATAATCATCTGAATAGTCTAGTTTCTACTAAAGCTCTTTGTCGTGAGCTCCATAAGGCTGGATATCGCAACATTCAGAAGAGGTTGAAGTGGTGCAGAGATCACAATGCCTGGTCTGCAGGCCAATGGAAGCAAGTCATATTCTCAGACGTGTCCAGTTTTTCTCTTTTCCGAACTTCTGGGCGAGTTTATGTGTGGAGGCAGCCCAAAGAAGTTTACAACACTGACTGCCTTTTACTTTTTTCTTTGAATTTAATAAGTGTTTCAATTATTTTGTGCAACCCCTATATATATATATATATATATATATATATATATATATATATGATAGAGACACTGCATAACACTCAAAGTTGCACCAAACGATGAGGAATAAAATATATATTTATTAGTACATATATATGCACACATATATATACATATATATATATATATATATATATATATATATATATATATATATATATATATATATATATATATATATATTTAAAGACATTTATATTATGTTTAACGTTCTTTTTATAGATACAAGTATTTAATCAAATAAAAAGAACGTTAAACATAATATAAATGTCTTTAAATAAATTGTCGGACTATGTCTAATTCTAAAATATATATATATATATATATATATATATGTGTGTGTGTGTGTGTGTGTGTGTGTGTGTGTGTGTGTATTGATGTACTAGGAAAGAACAGTTAGATTACTGATACAGATTTCTTTAGCATTCATGGTTTTATGCTCGATACATAAGTATAGCTTAAAAATATATATAGGATCCACAAGAAATGAATTTTAAATGAGATGGACCCAACTCCAAGTTTCAGTTAATAATATTGGAAACCGAAGCCAAACATCCATATTTAAATACTTTTGGCATTTAAAAGAACCAAATAAAACACGAACAGTAAAATGGAAAATAATAAAGAGACACATGAACCTGTAGAACCTGCAATGACAGATGCCCTATTTGCCTCTAAAAAAACATTTATTAAATCAGAGAAATGAAATAACGGTACAGACATCACCAAATGTACGCCTTAAAAAAGGTAATTTTATAAATGGATAGAAAAAAATTCCAATAGAAATTAAATCTTAAAATATATATTAAATAATCCACAATTCCTCATATAAATAACTACAAAATCCTATATAAAATCTATTAGCAAATTAAATTAATTTCAGACATGTTTAAAACTATAGTATTAAAACTACAACCCAATCATATCTCAGCCGGCCTTTAAGAAATCATCAGCGAAAAAAAACAAATAAATAAACACCAACAAAAGAGTGAAACTAAAACATCAATCGGTAAATTTTAACAAATAATAATAAAAACAACAGTGCCTGGAAAAAAAGGGCATTGTAGCCAGAGAAATACCCCAACCCAAACTGACACGACTCCAAAGATTTGACATATAACAAACATCCATACTTTCCTCAAAGTAGAGATCCATTGATAACGAAAGAAAAAACCCAGATTACACCTCTATTTTCAAACTATAAATAAGTAAAATAATTCTTCAGTTAGTTATTCGAAACATCGCTTCAGAATGAAACTGTACACTAAATTTTAAGTTTAATATTGAAATTAAATTTTAGGCCTTGAGTCAGTATCGAAACTTAATTTCTGTATCGTGATTGATCGTATTTTTAAAAAATATAATTGTAAGAATATATATATATATATATATATATATATATATATATATATATATATATATATATATATATATATATAGTTAACTAGGTATGCTCTCCTGACTGTATTGAGGACTTTATTTTGTTTTTTTTGCGTACTCGTATCGTTTTTTTTTTCTTTGGACTTTCATGGCCGATTATTTTCGGCTAACGTACATGTTTTTGGTTCTTTCTTTTTTTTTTATACCGTTTTTTCCCTTTGGTATTGGTTTGATTATTTGCAAATCAAGACACCGAAGATTTTCCGAACGAATATAATTTCTTATACTTATAAGACTACTACTACTACTACTACTACTACTACTACTACTACTACTAATATATATATATATATATATATATATATATATATATATATATATATATATATATATATTTATATGCTCATTCGTAACTGATTGAGCGAGATAAGCTTTCCATCATTTACACCACGAGAAGAGCCGATACTATCCTTCTATTGAAATTATGCAGCGCTTAAATGTATCTGCGATATGGGGTTTGCATTAAACAAAGATAAATATTGAAAAACGTACGTATTATGCGGGCCTATAGATAATCGCCTTTAATTTGTTTTGAATAATCTTTGGTACACGAAAAGAAATTTTATTGTAAAATTTTAAATTCCCCAAACTTTGTAGAAATTAATTTTTCATAAATCGCTTTTATTCTCTTGTTTCCTTGTTTTATCGATATAAATTTTCGATTGTTTCTTGCCAAAACACAATAATTGAGTTCCTGCCGAGAGCCATTCAGAAATTCTTTTTCGCTTCCTTTTAAAACAAATACGCCGTATACGTCTTTTTTCAAATTCTGTTAAATATTAGTGTTTTCATCTTTCCACGCAGTTTCGAATATTAATAACTTCGCTACAAGCACTTAAAAGAAAAATTTTAAAAATTTAAGTATTTCACAAAGTTAACATTATTTATGTATGTAGTTTATAAATGGGTTATCGCTATAAATGTATTGCCTTCAACATTCGACGTTGAACGACATAATAAATGAAAGAATGAATATTTTGAAGCTAAAAATGTTATATCACTCTTCAGAAATCTGAAGGAAAAATGTTATAGGTATGTTTAGATTGGGTTTAGTCAAGCGTAGAGCGCGATATCTGTAGAGCGCCAACTCGGAGAGGAAATGACTAAAGACTTTAGAATCAATGTGTGTTGTGCGGGATATGAAATATCGACCTTGTTTAAAGTTAATGAAACGACGACAACATATATATATATATATATATATATATATATATATATATATATATATATATATATATATATATATTCACAAATACACACATATATTATACACTGTTACATTAGAACATGTAAATGATTTTAACTAAGAAACAAAACTACAATTTTATAGTGCATGCATTGTATGATAAATATTTACTGCCTTCTTTTCTAGTGAGCCCTCTTTTAAATTAATGTTTTGAACATTGACATTTTTTTCTCCGTTCTTTTGCATATATATATATATATAAACAATTGACTAACATCAAGCAAACCCTTATTAATAACGGTTTTCCTAACTATCTAGTTGATAATGAATTTGATAGATACTTCTCAGACCTAACAAGAGATACACCAAGAAAATTATCCGCAATTAACCTCTTTTACAGAGGACAAATGCATAGACAATACAGCATGGATGAAAAGGCCCTTAAGTCTATAATACACCATAATGTGTTTCCTGTTGATTCCAACAAGGCCTTAAAACTTAATATATATTATAGTAAATTTAAAACGTCTAACCTGATAATGAGTAATAATCATTCTCCAGTTGCTGCAGTTGTTGATAGAACCAATGTTGTGTATGAGTTTAAATGCCCCATGGAAGAATGTTCTTCTAATCCACATACATATATTGGATTTACAACCACCCGGCTCTCCAGAAGATTGACTCTGCATTTAAATAATACTAGCTCCATTAAACAACATATTAAGTCACATACTGTTTCCCTTACGCAATCTGATATACGTAAAATACTTGTAGAAAATACTAAAATTATAGATAAACATACAGACATTAGACGCCTTAAAATCTTAGAGGCATTACATATTAAAAGAAAAAGACCTCTTATTAATCGTATAGATTATAATATATCTGGTAATATATTGCAATGTTTATAATATATTTAAATTTTGTAGCGTATTCTTCGATCTTTTGGCTTGTGTATTGGAAATCTTTTTCACGGTGTCACATGATAAAAATCTACGCCATGCACGTGATATAACATCATCGCGTCTTTTGAATTTAAAAGGCATTTAACGTTTTTAGTTTGTAAAAAAGTAGCAACATGATTACGCTACAAGATAATTGGCAAATGTTTGTTTAAAAAAAAAAAAAAAAAAAAAAAAAAAAAAAAATTTTGACTAAAATATTGACCCTGAAGATGAACAATGATGTTCGAAAGCGCTAGGTCATCGTATGGAAAATACATATTTCGGAACTATTTTCAAATAAAAAGTCTCATTAGAGAATATGAGAAAATTCAAAAGAAAATATGTAAGACTATGTTGTCTTTAACATTCAACACTACATGTTTGAAAGAAAAGTTGCTGCCAAATTACACACATATATATATATATATATATATATATATATATATATATATATATATATATATATATATATATTTCTAAAAATATATTTCTAAAAATGGAATAAATTAAGTATTATGTAGATATCTATTAACACATATCACATTATTTTCTATGTTAAAAATGTCAATTTTGAAATCAACTTAATTTTAAATTATTAACATCAACTAAATTTTAAAAGATATATATAGAGAGAGAGATTTTGATATATAAGTAAAAGTAATAAAACGCTAGATAGCCTGTTCTACACGCTTCCTATATAAAACACCCATCTATTTTGTTTGTCATATCTGTAAATTTGCATCTTAGTAGAACTATCTTCCTTGCACTGGAGACACGATGCCGTGTTAGCTTTATTGCAACAATCATGTACTACACACAAGACACACATACACACACACATATATATATATGTGTGTGTGTGTGTGTGCGCGCGCGCGCGTGCGTGTCTGTGTGTATAGAACTTCAGTTCAGGAGACGAGGGAAGACATTCAAATGATAAATGAAAACAAACAAAGAATGCCATAGATGATGTTTCAAAAGAACATATTAGATGAGCCTATGGCTACTGAAACACTTGACCGCTGCATCCAGAAGGATTTGGTGATTGCACCTGCACAAGTCGAGGAGGCACCAGAAAACCTTATCAGCAATTTCACCCCCTGTACCACCTCGAAGAAGATGAAAAGGCTGGCTGTCTCTATTTGCTGAAACAAAACATCAAAAAGAAGAGGAAAGACACTCTCGAATTCTTACGAGATATATCGAAAGAAGACATCAGGATTTTGCTTTCTTTCTAATCTGTCCAGCAGAATAGGATGATCCACTTGAGTGGCGGGGGGTGTCCATTCGTTGCAACTGCCTCAACTCACTCGAATCGCCAGGAAGCTTTTGTGCATCCCAACAACCGGCGTCACATCAGAGAGAATGTTCAGTGCTAATGGGCACATTATTTCTTATTACTCAAACCTGACAAAAATAGGTTGATATTCTTGCATACCAATCTGAAGCGAACAAAAGCGGCTTTTCAAGGTACGACCAACGATGCCAAAAACTACTTAAGTCTGAAATGCTGGTTCGGCTGCTAAGAAGGTTGGTTCAAACTATTGCGCCAGACACTTGTTTTTTATCAGTTTTTTATCAGTTTTTCTCGTTTCTTGTCTTTTTTATCTGTAATTTGTACGACACTCATGACCTTTAAAGCAAACTCTAAAAACAATGACTACCATATTATTGTGATTATACATTCCCATCTTTCCACCGTGATACGATGCAACACATGGTCAGTTTAATGAGGAGTGATTGATACTCTTACTTATCAGACAAGGGCCAAAGTTACCCAAACCATTCGAACAGTGTCACGTTGGTTTCAGTAAACAACATCATTCTAAATGTAAAATTCTATATTAAAATGACAAATGTGCTACTGCAGCTATGGAATCCCCGATTGACAAATCTGTTTGTATTTATTTACGGCTTATAAACCATTTATTTATAACCCAAAGACTATTTCGGGTTTAGAGAGTTACCTACAGTACATATGTTCCGAAGCGGCCCCCCATCTCAGTACTGATCGAGCTCTACTCTAGTAGGCTAAGAGAATTGTATTCAACTCTGACTTCCTCATTTTGACCTTTGAGGCCAGATACAGAAAAAACAGAGGAAGTCGTTTTGATTGTTTAAAACTAGAGTGGGAATGTTAGAGAGATAGAAGGGGATTTCCGGGAGTTAATTTTTACGTTTCATACACAGTAGACGTGGTTATTTCGTGTCTCGGGGAACTTGCTCCTCAGTCTGGGTGATAGAGCGATCCCACCGACAAGACAAAAATGTACACATCGACGTGCTTAATAAAATAGATAACTTTAAAATCCCTTTTGTTGAAGTTCTCATTTTAGCTCCGAACAAACCAACTAGCGATCACCCGGCCGAGAGAAAAAAGAGAGGAAGACAAATTGTTCATGATCGCCTCAAGACCCCTAGAACGAGGTGGCTATACAGCATTTTGCTTGGCTTTTGGACGGCATAGCAAACTTCAAATAGACAAGTTGCGGCTAAAATGTGACAGAGATAAAACTGTGAACGTTATAAATAAATGTAGCAAATTAGCTAAAAAATGTTTAATAGTAAATATGACAGAGTAGGAACGGTTATCTAAGGGAATTATACAAGCCACAAGAATTTGTATAAATGGTATAAGTACTCACTCGAGGCTGTTTTATAGATTTAAGCTTCAAAATTCAAATCTCAGCATTTCTAAAATCAAGTAAAATACGGAGGAAATTCCTTGATGATTGAGAAAACTTATTGGGCACTTTGAATTTGTCTTTTTGGTTTTCGATTTTTAAGTAAGGTAGTATATTATTTTTTTTATCATTATATAGCACTTTTAGCTATATTCTTTCGTCCGATTTTTTGTTTTGATTTTTATAGTCTAACTAATATTTTGGTCATAATAGTTTGCTAAATTGTTTATGATTTACTTTATTTATTGAATTTTGTTCCTTATATTTTATTCTATTTCGTCTATTCGAACAGGTGTGATTTGGTAATTTGTTTGGATTAATTTTATTTTGCTTATTTTATTGTCATTTTGTTTATTTATGTATAAATCGAAAACCAAAAAGAGAAATACACAGTGTAACAAATAAATGACAACAAGTATAATAAATCGATCTAAATACATCCAAATGCATAAATAAACTAACAACCGATACCGACAAACTAGCCGTTTAGAAAAAACAAATAAAGATAATGAATCCAAATAAATACATGAAGTAATAAACAAATTAAAAACTTTTCCCGCCAAAATAATAGTTAGAACAAACGACAACAATCAAATTGTACAAATAGCTTTAATTATCTTCCCAAACAAAAACAAAACTATTAAATAATTTATATAAACAAATTTTTACTAAGTTAATAAAAACACCGATTAAAATAAAAAATAAATAAATATATAAGATAAGAAATAAAAATTAAAAAATAAAAACAAGCAAAATAATTTAACCCAAATAAATAAATAAACAAATAAACGACTTCCGGTAAAATAACCGCCAAAATAGACTACCCACAATGCACCACTGAGCCGTATATATAAATAGCCGAGAAAAAAACAGCACTCGTGGCCTGACGCTTGCATCTAGCATGAAACAGACTGTCGCCTCTAAGTGTTGACTTCTATGTTCACTTTTATATTTACACACGTTCTATCTCTGATATTGAGCACATTATCCCATAAATATAGCACATTATAAGACTATATTTCTTCATATATATATATATATATATATATATATATATATATATATATATTAAAATCGACTTACAAGTTACGGCGGTTAAGATTTTATAGTAATAAATGAATTAATAAAAAAAATTGAAATGCAATAACATGTCAGTCGTTTTTAATGAAACTTGTATGGGAGTTGGGTTGCTGCATAAATAGACACAGAATATATACATATATATATATATATATATATATATATATATATATATATATATATATATATATATATGGGAATGTACTGATATTAATAGTTATGTGTCTTCTAAGAAATTGTATGTGTTTTCGTTTACCCCGACTACAATGTGTATGAATTCTGATATAATCAAAAATATATCTCTAAAGTGACAATATGAATAAAGACAAAGGGAAAACTTATCTGGGCCGACGCCTTTGGACATTTTCAAGGCAACAAATAATTTATATATAGAAGTCTATACGAATGTGGAGATATTAATTGCTATTTGTATTTTCTAATTAAGTGTATGTGTATCTGTTTTCATTTTCCACGTCGACAATGTATACAGAAATATAGAATCTACGTAACTTTAACCAAAGTAACTCCCATGCGACTTCTTTTCAAAAATGTTAAATCATTTGCTTTTGTTATTACACTGAAAACAATTCACGAACACTCTGATATATTTAACGGGCTTAGTCACGTTTCTTTATATTTTGTTTAGTCTTGGGTATTACGATAAACTAGAAGCGGCTGCAAGAACTCTGATTGTTAGATTGGATGTTTTGAGGAGCATGGAACAACACTTAATTTCTGTTTTTCCCGGCTCCACCCTGACCCGGGGTGGTAGCACTTGTTAGGATCCCAGCTATGGGCAAACGGCGAACCCCCAAACAAAAACAATAGTCTTTGATAGTATAAAACTATATTTTTATCGTAAATGTACCAGCAATAAATCTTTATATAAAGAATTACCAACAATTTCATGACATTAATCCATCTAATAATCTACAATTTCTTAACTCTATACCAAAATGCAACTTCAACAAAAATTTCAGCAGAAAACATAGATATCATCGCCTCATTTTATGTCCACAGAATTCATGTATATGAACAACCGCTGAGTATCATCTACCATGCACTCAACTGTGATAGCATAATAACACATTTCATATTTTTGTAACTCCCAAGATCCCAAGAAAATTAAATTTTGGCATTAAATAGCCAATAATTAATTGATATGCGGTTAAAAGGACAACTCAATTATATTTTCAGAACACTGAAACCACGGAATACCATCACCGTTCATTTTCTGACGCAAACATTATTTTTAGGTATGCGACCCTTCCACAGGGTGGCTGCAAATATATTTTATCCAGTAATTTGTTGTATCTTTTTTTTATACTTCTTTCCAAGCGAAGGACAAATGAACAGCAATATAGAAAGAAAAGGCATAGAAATTCTGGAAGCGAGTGAAATTTAATTATTTCTATGGTGAAGGTTATGATATGTGAAAACCTCACCTTGAGATTAAAAGATACAATTCAGTCGTTCTTTGTTAATTATGAATCGTAAACAAATGTCAATATAAGCATGAACAAAGCAAAGTAAAAAGAAAATTTGTAATTACACAAAATTCAAACAGAAGATTTTGCACTAACTCTGAAGATAAAATTACACGTTCACAATATTTAATAATCTAAAATAATTTCTAAATCATTCGATGGAATTAATAAAGACTGATCGAAAATATCTTGAAATCCAATAGAATCAGAGGTTCTTTTAATTAACACTAACCATCTTTATGAGGAAACAACAAAATGGTCGCACGTTTGGATTCCGATAAAAATGGCATCAAGTTTATGCATGACGTCGAATCTACTTTTTTTTCCCCACACATTTTGTAATTTGAGTTCATATTTGAGATATTCTGTCATAAATTGTATCTTCCAATCAGAATACTTGTAAGAAAAAAATCATTAAAAACATAATGTGGGCCCATGATTCATTATTATACTCTACATTGACTTAGTTAAATATCTTACTTCATCAGGTTCAGTTTCTGACATGGCGATTTTACTTGCTTCCCATAGGTCTGCTTTGTTGTTATATTGTCTGCCATCTTCATATAATTTCATCTTCACAGTTGACCATAGATTTTCAATCGGATTCAGATCAGGATTTGATGGTGGTCATTCTATTATCGTTTGTTTTGTAAAACTTTTACGCTCAAAAAAAGTGAACTTACTATATTCGATGCATAAGAAGGAGCATGTCGTGTATAAATACACACTTCACTTTGGGTCTTCTACCCTTCAAGAATGTCCTGTCCATGAAATCATAATAGTCAGCACTATTCAGTTGAATTCCTTCATTGACTTGAAATTCTTTAATAATGTTTTGATTGACAATTCCAGTCTAGGTCATCACTGTCGCCTCTTTTCTACAGGCACGTCTGCATCGCATAAAATCAATTCTTTGCTCCATCCATCAAGTCTATCGAACGTCAGTTGACACTTGTTCGTGAAAACTGCTTTAGAAAATCCAATTTTCATGTATTGACCCAATTTTGACGATTTAAAACATTTTCTTTACTGAGAGGAGTTTACCTAAGAGAATTAGTGACAGATCCCAATTTCCGAAGTATTGTGCATCTTTTGTCCTTCTTGACTACACCAATTCCAGCCTGTTCAAATAGCTGAGCACTAATCACAAGTGACTGTTTTGTCTATAACTTACTTTAGTTTACGTCCTGCTCGAAAAGACAAGTTCTCAAAGCCTTTCCTTTGCTTCTAGTTTTCAAATTATTTTATTTACTTTATCGTTCGCTGATCCTTTGATATCTCCAAATTTAGCATCGCCACACTCAATAATTTTATTATTTTTTGTTTTTCCGCAGTCGCCACATCTTTCTCATTACCCATGTTTAATTTTGTTATTAAACCAAAGACATTAGTCTTTGCCGTGCCTTTAATAACCGTAAATTAAAAAAAATAAGTTACTCCAAAATTCGCTTGACGAGGAAATGGAACGAATGTTTTTGGTTTAATAACAAAATTAAATTCGAAAGGTTTGGCTTCCATTTCTGAAACATGGTTATCACTGTGTAGTGAAAAACCCATATTTTAAATCAATTAATTTATAATATATATATATATATATATATATATATATATATATATATATATATATATATATACATAAATAAATTCCCAAGAGGATAGAATCCAGGTAGATTGCAATGTCCAGGACAGAATAAGAATATAATATAAAAGTCTCAAATTTCATGGTTATAATTTATTAAATTTGAATCGTAATTACGATCCAATTCATTTATGTGTGGCAGTGGGAATCAAGTGTGAGAGGGAAATGTATGAAAGCTGTAGAGAGAGGTGTAATAGAAGAAAGAACAGGAAGGCCTAAAGGTGAATGTGGCAGTTAAAATTAAGAGAAGTCTTAATCAGAGGAGTTAAATGACGGTTTAAATGAGTGAGATGCAGATAAATATGAATTATTTTCAGATACATAACTCACTACCGATTTGCTTACCTAAAATTAAAATTAAAAAAAAACAGACACGTGAAACGTGTGCATACATTTGGGGTGACACTATGCACAATATATATATATATATATATATATATATATATATATATATATATATATATATATATATATATATATATATATACCTATTTCATTGAAAAAACTTTCTTCCTACACGGCTTAGAATTATCCCGACTTCTACAGAATACAAATTTGAACATAAAAATATGCAAACAATTAATTCTTTGAAAATGGCTAATGAATTGGCCGAGAGCGCTTTTTTGAGAATAATGACTACAGTTTCTACACTCTCTTCATCCCCATAAAAGAAAAAATGCAGGAATATTGGGAACGCGGAATGAAAAACATACTTTTTTTTCTTTTTGTCCACACTCTATGAAATATATATATATAAGAATTATTCCTGCCCGAATATGGAATAAATATGGGTGTGTTTGCGTGAGTGTGGAGAGAAAGAGAGAGTGAGAGAGAGAGAGAGAAACACATCTATACATACACACACACGCGTACTCATCTGTTAAATGTAGCCGTCTCTTCTACTCGAATAGCTTCATATCTCACACCTCTCGCCTGTGGAACTCATTTCCCTATTCCTGTTTCCCTGACAACTCTAATCTCCAACTATTCAAATGAAACGTCAATCGACATCTCCGGTTGCATTGATCTATCTACTATCCTTCTCCACATCCTTTCCTCTATCACTCCTATCTACTCTTGCTCCAAATCTTCTGTAACCCCTTCCGTGCTAGTGGCTTAATATATATATATATATATATATATATATATATATATATATGCTCTCGTTTGCCGATTGAACACTATAGAGAAAAGATGATTTTTAACGAATGCTGCTGCTATAATACATTTATGACAGCGGTAAGGCGTTTATATACCACGTACATAATGAACACTATTTACATTATTCGGACTATTGTCCTCATCTTTGTCGCCATATTTATCACAACGTTTCGGTCGTTGTACTCTCTGGCCTTCACCAGGTGTTTGGAATGTCGAACTGAACCCTTTATTTCACTCACTGGTGTAGACTATTCTAGTTCCACGTACCATGTTTAATGGATGTCAGTTATCATTTTTCTCCGGTTAATTCCCTTCTCTGAGGCCTCTAACGCCATAACAGGGTATTGAACTCACACTCTTCGGGTCCTGTCACTGGATCTAACGAATGCCTTTATCTATGTCTTGGGGATAAGACACCAGAATTGTTGAAACAAAATGGTTATTTTTGTAGTGATTTTATAACATATTTATGTGATAATTTATTTAATATTGTGCACTCTTTTAAGAATAGTATTTTTTGTTTATTGTAATTTATTCCGTATACACCATTCCTATACATGGGTATATATATATATATGTATATATATATATATATATATATATGTATATATATATATATATATATATATATATATATATATATATATATATATATATATGGTGAGAGAGAGAAAAAGAGAGAGCAAGAATTCTTTCAAACAAATTTGGTTGAGTAATATCTTTTTTATTTATGAATTTTAATTTGAAAAATATATATGGAGTTTGTCCGTAATTTCCTGTTTTGTGTTGGATTTCCGGTTCCTTCTTTCGTATTATTCATTCTATTTCCCTCCCAGTAACCACTTGCACGTTAGTGGCATTATCGCCTTTCTTAAATTGAAAATATTAAATTTTGTGTAATGATGTTAATCCTCACTGCCACATCCTCTCTCATCGATGAAATTGACGTTGGCACGGCCATTTATCTGACATAAGTTTCCTTTTTGCATCTAGAATAATTAGATTTAACCTAATTACTTCTAAGCAATTTTTTCTACATTTTCATGAGATTTTCTCGTCAAACAGACCTATGCCCGCACGTACCTACGCACAGTCAATCGACCGGATAGCCATACACCAATATATACACACACAAGCGAAATTATGTACATAAAGGGTTATATATAAAAACAGATGAACAAATATAATTGTATAGCTATATATACACACACACACAAATATATATATATATATATATATATATATATATATATATATATATATATATATATATATATATATATATATATATATATATATATATATATATTGTGTGTGCGTGCCTGTGTGTGTGTGTGTGGTGGGATGTTGATATGAGGCAAGAAATGAATTTTTATCGTATGATTTGATTTATCAACTAATGTTCAGTCCTGATTCGCACTCAACATGGAGGAATCAATTTTACTTTCCCGCGAGAAAAATATGTCTCGAAATCAGAACATCGAGGGAACTAAGAATATATGTGCCATTCAGAAGAGACCTGTTATCAGTTCTAATGCACAGCTAATTTGCTTTATCGACCAAAGTAACACACACACATACAAACACATATATATTATCAGGATGGCGTAAGTATCCTTTAGGTCTGACTCAAAAGTATACTTCCCATTTCGCAAGAAAGATAAGAGAATAAGGTTATTTCAATGAATATAAATAACGGCATTCAAATTTCCACTTGTTGTGAACGGGTTTTAAAGAAGAGATGGTGAGAGCGGGGACATTTCTCAAGTTTAAAACTGAAAATCTTAGGAAGTGTCCCTATCGAATCTTACCAAAATATATCTGCTCTCCAGATTATTTTTAAATGTTTCCTTTTCTGAAAGATATGCTTTTGACCCAAGTCAAAAATACATCACTATATAAATATTAAAATATTCAAAGTAAACGGTTTCATTCAAAATTTTCTATTATTTAAAATATATAATTTATGAATTAATCTCAAACTAAAATCATATCAACAATAATAACATAATAATAATAATAATAATAATAATACAAAATCAATAACAGTAACAATAATTTACTTAGTTTCTTTTATGAGACATTACATCACTTAGCATCGTCCATAATTACCTTGACTTTCAGTTCGCCTGACATGTATTTATGAGCGTGATGAAATTTAAAAAATTGAAAACTAACAACATTTTTATTTCTGTTTCTAAATACATGTTGTAAAATAAAATCTTTATGTTTGCCTTGTTAAAGTCCATCAAAGGACAAAACGCCTTTGACTTCATTTGATAAACCGTACGATCGACACGATAGAATCGTAGACGAAATCGTCATAGCATATACAGTTGAGCGACATAAGTATTTCCCATTGTTTAAAAATAAATTTCAACGTAACTATTCCTAAGAACAAATTCAATTTTTCCATAAACCTTCCTAACTTTTTTTTATTTTATTGTTGACAATTTAAATAAATATGGCGGCTCAAACAAAACGTGATTACATTGTCGCATGGAAAATGGCTGGTACAAAGAATTTCGAAATGTTAAATGTTGAATGTTTAAAGAAAAACCTTTTTTTTAATATGTAGAAAAAGTTTAAAGTGGATCAAACAGGCTCACCAAAAGCAATTCTGGGAATAATCTTTTCAGCTGATAACAGAAGAATCATTGAACCCTTCAAAAAGAGGGTGAAGAGATATCTACGACAAATTATGAGGAAGATGATAAAATCGCAAGATAGTTCGGTGAGTTCATTATGGATTGCTAAGTACTTCCAAGCGGAAAAAAGGAGTTGGCTGACGTAAGAATATCTTAGGAGATTCAGAATGCCGCACACAGAGTTTTCGTTTTGTCGTACAAGATTTTCACTGTGGAGGGCGAAATAAACTACCAAATCAATAGGGTTTACGCCACTTGCCCAGGAAATGTTCCTGAAGGTAACAGAACACATTTCAAGCGACAGAAACCAAATGGTATCATTGTTTGATGTGTGGTTTCTTCTGATGGTTTGAGGTAACGCTTGACCTTCATTATAGGAGGAGTGAAAGTGAATAGCAGGATTTACAAGTTTGTTAGACAGCGATATGTTTTCCTAATTGTTAGCTACATTTTCAAGTCTCAATGCCTTCACTCAAGACAGTGCTCCCACATAACCGGCCAGTTTGAATTAGATCTAGTGCAAGAGATATTTCCGTATTTTTTTTGACAAGTGGGTTTGACATCCATCAAATACTGAAATTAATCCTACGGACTTTGCTTTATAGTCCATATTAATTTCTTTGTTTACTGTTGTACACAGATTTACTTTCTAATGTCAGAAATGGCTTCAGGACATGGCCCACTGATTAGTGTTGTAAAAACAAAACAACAACTTAACATCACACACATTTTACTTAGATAAAGCTCTTTGTAATGTGTGAGCTGTACTTGAGAGTACAATTTGTTGTATGTCTTTAAGCCATGGGCTACCGGGAATCCTTCAATGAGTCGGAACCTTTTCCAATCAATCCGAGGGCTCCAACTACAAAAGGAATTATTGTTGTCCTCATGTGCCAAATTTTTTAGATTTCTACTTATTATTATTATTATCATTATTATTATTATTATTATTATTATTATTATTATTATTATTATTATTATTATTAACAACATCCCAATTATGGAATATAAAGACTCTTTAAACCAATGGAAGAGGACATTACGACATTACTTTAAAAGTATAGTTGTACGACAGTCAATTCGATCGCTGTATCGTATTACTGCCATGACTGTTGTTCACGACTGGTGTTTTGTGCTACACACATCAAACATTTAAATGGATTTGTATGTTTTATATTTTTCGATCAAAATGAAATATAGAAATGTGTTACTAAATTAAAGACAAACTTACCGCGTACAACAAAACGAAAAATCTATTTAAACCGTTTAAACGCTTCAGCCATTTGCATACCATCTTCAAATTAAATTTTGGAAACACTGTTTTACTTTTTAGGGCAAGAATAGATATTGAGGAAGATTGGGACATATGAAATAGGATCGAAACAACAAAACATACGTAGAAATAATTCAAAGGGCGATCACAAGAAAGAATATGAGAAATTGAGACAATTCTGACCTTTTAGCCGTTTCGAGAAAAAACAAAGCAGTACGACTCCATAGAGTCTGACTTATATTGTACAATAAGGAATATATAGGCGTTTATCCAGCCAATCTTTGGCTGCTATGAGATTAAATGCGAATCCGCCCGTTCTGCAGTTTGCAGTAATGAATGTTTGCTTTGTTCCTCGTTACAATATCTCAGTATTTAAATTTGGCGTTTGAAAGACGGATTAATGAAACTCAATTGATTTGAAGAAGAAAAGATAGAAACGTATTATATAACCAGAAACTAACGAATTAATATCACCCGTTATTACAGAAAGAAGCATGAAAAAAAATAAAACTGATAGTGTCACTTAGTCGAAAAAAAACTTTTACTATCGTCTTATTATAGAAATATCAGGAAAAATATAAAAATATTATAAACTACATTATCTTCGGAAGTCGTTTCAGTCATTTGTAATTTACTTTGACTATCTGGCACCCGAGATGAAATTAAATAAATATTCTGAAGGAAATAATTAATAGCATCTGGAAATGGCGTCTCTATGTAATTCAAATAATTTATCATTACTTGATGTAGAAGCAAAATATATAAAGCGAACGAAACACTAATAAGGAATGAATAATAATTGGCAATGCTTCATATACAGATGCTATCCAACAGGTTTCATTCATATTAGACATATATCTATACTTTCGATTTTTTTATCATATATATATATGGGAGTTACAATAATAAAAAAAAAACTAGATATAAATTAAAGGAAATACTAGTCAATAATTAGTATTTATGGACCAGGATTCATTTTTTAAAAATCGGATGAAAGAACAACTAATGTTATTAGTGAAATTTTATCAAAAATGGCGGCACATTTTTACTCGAGGAAAAAGTTTATTTGTTTGTTTAACGGAATACCAAACCCTTATAGGTCTTTCATGCCTAAGTTTACTTTTCTTGGAAGCTTGGAAATAACAATATGATATATTACTGTGCTTTCACAATTGTATACAAAAGGGATTGTTGATAATTTTTTTATTATAAAAAAGTATTGCAGGTATTTGTACAATAAAAATGTTTTTTTTATACCTTCATAGTGTCCCATAACAGATGATACCACTCCGGTTCATGATAGACCTGGGACCACATCAATTAAGAGGTGTGGTTCCACGTTCCTTCTCGTCAGATGCCATTCTGCCTGGTGTAGTTTATCTTCATACCCACGACGCAAGAAGAAAGTAAGCAAAACAGACAGATAAAAAGTATTGGGTGAACCCTAGCAGTTGGCTACGGAGTTTGATTCGTAATTCACCTGTGATGCCCATTTTTTGCGATAGAACCGTCTAGCAATTCCAATAACACAGAGAACACGTGTAAAAAAGATAAATAATAAACGTAGTTCAAATATTTTTCAGTGAGATTTTTTTATTCTTATACATTTGAGAAACAGACGAGAATAGGAACTATACAAAAATATGCTGCTAAAATCGAGAAGATTGAAATTATTGGGACAGCAAATGACAAATGATTTCTCCAAGAAGTTTACAAGGAGGGGGATTATTGACGGCAATAAAAGCGGGAAAATGAGTGAAGCTGTTATGTGAGAAGTTTGAACAAAAGATTAATGTCACAAAGGAAAAGAAATGTCGTAAATGACAAAATATTGTTAAAAAATATTGTCTCCCACATCCTGCAAGAATATAGCACAATAAGAGAGAAAGAGAGCGAAAGAGAGAGAAGGAGAGGGCAGAGAGAGTGTGTGGGGGGAGCAGAGAAAATAGAGAGAATGTCGGTGTGATTTCCAACTAGTAGCACCATTGATAATTGCACGGTGAATGTTTCATGGCTATTTGAAGGTTCTGATAAACCATAATTCTTATGTTAATGAATGAAAAGCTCCTTGTGTGTTCCCCAAATTTAAAATTCACGTAGAAATTCCTTTGTTGCATCATTCAATATTTATACTTAACAACTTTAGCAACGAACTGTTATTTAATTCATAATAAGGAATGCAGCTCAATATTTAAAGAATTAGGGTGTACAATAAAAAGATTCTAAATCAAAGAAGCATTTCAATTTACCTGACACAGCCTCAAAACTCATCAGAGCGTTATTGCCTTTTGTATTATCCCCTTTATTTATTTCTCTTTTTCTGTCTTTTCTTACTTAATAATAATCCATTATCCATCTGAGGTAATGGCAGGCGTAGCGTCATATTAATTACTCACCGACCCTGGGTAAATAAGATGGCGGAACCGAATTTAAGAGAGATAATAGGAAGACAACATTTATTAAGCGCTACAAATCATATGAAATTGTGTTGAAACTTGATTGCTAACACCGAAAATGGACACAGAAGAAGAAGAAGAAGAAGAAGAAGAAGAAGAAGAAGAAGAAGAAGAAGAAGAAGAAGAAGAAGAAGAAGAATAGTGATGGTGTCACTTGAGAAGACACCAGAAGTGTTGAAAGAAAATGGCTATTTTTGCAGTGATTTTATAACACTTTTATGTTATAATTTTCGAATAAATAATTATTTTTGCTCTACTCTGTACTGATCACTCTTTTAAGAATAGGGGAGAAGGGGTAAAGGCGAACAACTGGCGCCTCATAACCAGAAAGGTTAATAATTATTTACACCCTCTACAGCAGGTGTGGGCAAACTTTTTAGTACAAGGGCCGCATTCTAAAAATGTATAGATTTACTGGGCCGCATAGTATATATAAACGAAAATAATTGATATTTAAAATTGGCAAAATAAAGGGCTTTTAAAGGAAAAATATAGTTTTAATAAATAACATTTTAAAGCGGGCCGCACGAAATCGTTTGGCGGGCCGCATGTGCCCCGCGGGCCGTAGTTTGCTCACCCCTGCTCTACAGCCTTACCGTAATATCCAGGAGAGAAAATCCAGAGAGAAAAACCGGAAGTGGAACCCCGAGTTTAATTGTTAAGTGTTTGGAATCCCGGCACTCAAGGAGCAACAAAAAACTGGGTAGACAGATAACGAAACGAATTATAATGCTTTAAATGACAAGCCAATACACTCGGGAATTTTCGAAGGAGAGAGATGCTTTTTGTATAATGCTGCAATGAGCATGAAGGTATGGAGAAATAAAAATAGGTGACATTTGATCCAGAGTGGCGTAAAAAACAACTTTAAATTGTTGCAACTTAATCCTTTGAACTATTCCATGGAGGATGTTGTTTCACTGTGGTTGGCAATTCTTTGTTGTACGTAAATTTATTTCTACTCAATTCTGTTTCTACGTCAATTAACGCACTTCTCTCTTGATATTTAATCGATATTAAAAATGTGAAAAGTTTTTCATATTTTTCTTTATTTTCGTTACTTTTCTGGAAAAACTGATGAGATTTCTCGCTATATTCAACTTTCAATAAACATCGGACGAAATGGCATTAAAAATTCAAGAACCATCATTCTTATTATTCCAAATGTCATACTTTTGTCAATTCAATTATCTTTCGAATTTCTCATATCACTAAAAATGAATTTTTTAATTAAACAAGAAACACATCTTTAATCATATAATATGGGGTCGCAGTATTTACGGATTCTCTTTTGTTATTGAGAGGATGGAAAACCGGAAAGAAGCGTTCCATCACAAAATTTCTCTTCCGGTTCAAAAGGTCGTATCTGCAAATAAGTAATTTTTGTTTCCTGTTACCCGTATCTATGAATTCTAATGGGTATATCCCAATCCTCATAAATACATTGGACACTATTGTAAATGGGAGTAATGTCTAGTCCAAAACTAGCAGTGGTTTACCTACTTCATGCCGCTGGCGAAATATGTTATTTTGTTGATGTTATAAAGATTAACATTTCATTTCCAATCTCCGTTTTGGTTATACCTCCTTAAGTAAACTTTTCTAGGGTACAACACTATCTATCTATTTCAATCTGTTCATATCTATCTGTTATATACCGAACCTATGAATACTAATGGGTATATCCCAATCCTCATAAATAAGTTGGCCACTATTGTAAATGGGATTAATATGTAGTCCACCACTAGCAGTGGTTTACCTACTTCACGCCGCTGGCGGGGATGTTATTTTGTTGATGTTATAAAGATTAACGTTTCATTTCCAAGCTCCGTTTTCGTTATTCCTCATTCAGTAACCCTTTCTAGGTTACAACACTATCTATCTATTTCAGCCTGTTCATATCTATCTGTTATATACCGTACCTATGAAGACTAATGGGTTTGACTCAATCCTCATAAATACGTTGGACACTATTGTTAGTGGAGTAATATGTTGTCTACGTAGTCCACCATTAGCAGTGGTTTACCTACTTCACGTCGCTGGCAAGTATTGTATTTTTTGATGCTATAAAGATTACCATTTCATTTCCAACCTCCGTTTTGGTTATTCCTCATTCAGTAAACCTACCTTTGTTACAACACTTCCATGAAAGGCAAAACTTCACGAAGTGATGACGCTGTTAAAGAAAGCGTTTCTTTGCTCATCGAAAATGAATTTATTTATCAAGCAGCCAGCGATCCGTTCGGCTGAAATTTCTAAAATATTTCTATTTAAACATTTTCGCTGCAAAATACATGTTTCCACTCTACTGTCATTGCTCTTACAAATACTGATGGACGTTGCCTTCCTATCACTTTGTTTGAAGTAGTGTGGAGTAGCAACAAATAGATTATGGCTTTATTTTTCCTTCGACATACATATAATATCCATTTTAATTGTGATGTGGTTTCTGTTATTTGGTACATTTCATTGTCGGTGATTATGTAGCAATTAAACATTGATCTAACAAAGCCTTTGTCTACAGCTGATAGCTTACTTATTTCTGAACGAGTTTGGCGTCCTAGATAACATTCGTAATAAAGTCTTCAAATGAAGCGGTTTATTTTATTGTTTAAGAACATGATTTGAACCCTTCAAACTAATCTTTTTTATCGGAACTCTTAATTTTAAATTTGAATGTAAAATCGTTTGGTGGTCGATGTGTAATCGAACCGAACCTATTCCGATTTCTTTCGCTTTTGATTTAGTTATTATAGTTTGTGACTTGAAATATTCCACATATCTTTTAGACCGAAATAAAATAAGCGTCAAATACTTTCTTCATGGAGTAACGCTTCTAATACAGGGAGGATCTTTGTGGTATTATTGCCAATGTTTTTGTTTTCTTTTTAAAAATTTCATATTTCTATCAGATAGCAGTAATTTCGACAGGAAAGGATATATCTTGTATGATCTCCGACGTAAATTTACCGTCGAAGATTCCGAAATCCATACACTTTCAATACATTTTGCCTTAATAAATTAATTTATTTAATTAAAACTGCATTCTTTTCGACGAATTTATGGCCAGAGTTAATACGATAAACGATTCGTGCATTTTGTTTTGTGTTTAGCAGCAGACCCCCTACATATATAGGTGTTGGTTACATTGACAAAAGATTATTCGTCTGAACGTTTTCGTAGAACGAAACGCGTGACTTCGAACCTTCTTTCATTTTTCATTCACTGACATGTTATTAGTATGATATAATTTGATTAAATTTTGAGGTACATAACGATGCAAATAGACTCGGAGAAATTGATACTCACAGGACAGATTGAAGGCAAGAGGGACAGAAGAACGCAACCTGTCATCTAGCTTGTAAATGGATGATGGAATAAGTTTGAGGAGAGATAACAAAAATAATAATTTATTAACAGCGACCAAAAACAGGAAACTGTGAAGAATCATGATCCTCAACGTCCTGAAGGGATATTAACACATAGAAGAGTAATAAGGAATCTGATATAAAATCTTTTATATTCTGACTGACGATGAATTCTGTAGAAAATGTCGTTAATATTGGAATAAGAAAGCGCTAGTTTTATTGTATAAACGACGATTCAACTGAGACGGATAACATGTCTATAACCTGTCAAAGTAGGGCCACATTCAGAGACATTATATAATGAATATTTTTTGAGAGCCATTTCATTTCAAGCTGACATGAAGCAACAGATTGATTGAGTGCCATGTCAGAAATTCTTCCAGGCCCATTAATTAAACGTTCGTCTTCCCATTTTCTCAGTATGATCTTTTGGATAAATAAGCAAAATTGGCGTAATTACAGCCAAACCAACAGTAATACAATATACGCATTAAAACTTAAAAATCAAAACGTGCGTAGTAGGTGAGATAGTTGCGTCAGTAGTTGCAGTTCAGTTCACATCTAAGTCAAAACGTCAAATGATGATGCCCCAGTCAAACAGAAGTTTGCTCCTTTCCGCATAGTATCATCGAGTAGTCAAGACTGAACACCAAAAGTAACTTCATAGCCGTCCAATCACAACATTTTTTTCTGTCTACTTCTCTTTCTTTCAATTTGATTCCTACTTCGCCGGATAGTCTTGGCAAATTTTACAGATTCTGAAACTTTTCTATCTTCTTTTAGGTGCCGTGTCCCATCGTATTTCTTTTTAAAGCCTGTCTCTGTATTCTTCTTATTATTAAATACCTGCAGCTTTAATAAACGCTTCATTCTGACAATGATCTGACATCTGTTTACAAAACCCATTATACATGTCACTCCCCTTTTCTCTCTACTTCATTTACTTTCATTGTCTTGTGAGTGTAAAATTTTCCCAGCATTCTTTCCTTATTAAATGTTCCAGAAACGTTTTTTTCTGATTTTAAAACATGCCACGGCTTTTAATTTTCACTTTGAACCTCTGTTCTGTCCACATGTTTTTTTCCTTCGGTCTCTATTTCAGCTGTAAATAAAATTCGTCAACATTCACTGCCAAAGAGAAGGAGTGATAGAATATCGCAGTTCAGAAGTTTTGCTTTATTTCTAAGGATATATCGCATTACTTAATACTTTGCTGAGTTTCTAGAAGACATCTTTTGTATTTCTGATGCACCTTTGATTTTCTGTCGCACTTTGCCTCGTCTTTTACCTAGTTACATTTCTCTATCTACTTATTTCCGGTGAAATCGGTTTCGAAGTCCACATCTTTGGCAGCCTCTTTTCAAGGGTACTGTATACTATTATCTTATACTTCATAGCTACATTTTAGTTTGCGTCTCTTCATTATTGGTAGGAGGTCTTTATAGCACCCGACGGTTTGAGTGATTTTGTTCTTCCAATTCTGCCTTGCTGATATGATCTTTTTAGAAATGTTTGACAGTATTTCATCTCTGTGAACGGTATTTCCTTGTTTATAATCTGAACAGCATAAGATATGCAGATGATATAGGATTGTTAACATATACCGAAAGGAAACTAGAGAAAGTCAGAAGGAAAGCGAGAAACAAGAAATAAACCCCAAACGCAAGAAGATAGAATTCATGGTTGTCAGCAAAAGGAACAAGGCAACGTGCAAATTACAAATTACAGATACCGAAAACAAAAACAGCTGAAACAATTTAGATATCTGAGAAGTGTATAAACAGAGGACGGAAAGTGCGACAATAACAAGACGCATTGGGATAGAGATATATGTCTTGCAAAAGCTGAGCAAAGTATTAAAAAACAGGAAAATATCGTTAGGAACAAATGAAAAGAACACTGAACATTTATGTAATATCAGTCCTTCTATATGCAGCAAATACTGGACATTTGCCTCGCATATGAAAACGAAAGTTGGAGCAACAGAAATGTCGTTTTACAGAACGAGAATACCATAGACCGAACATGTGACCAACGAGAAAGTGCTATAAAAAGAAAGGAGAAAAAAAAAGCGTACTTAACCTTAACATCAGGAAGAGACAGTTGAAGTTTCTAGGGAATATTATGAGGAAAGAATGTTTAGAAAATATGATACTCTCATGACAGAGTAAAAGAGGAAAACAACGCATAACCTACCTCGTGAACTTGAGTAAATTGATGGTGGAACAAGGTTTAAGTGAGATAACAAAAACTATTAAATGCTACAAAGGACAAGAAATTGTGGAGGGCCATGATTACCAACGTCATGGCAGTTCATGGAACATAGAGGAAGAGGAATATCCGCTATCAAAGCCCACGAGTTAAAGACATACAAGAATCTTCAGTCGAGGAATTCCATCAATATTATCTTTGATTTGATCAAAATATTTCTCTCACTAAAGATAACTTTTTGTTTTATTATTGCTGATGTTATCTATATACGTATATAACCTAGCAGAAATAGCGTCTACTTGAATCTTGTCTCATTTTATAAAAGCAATTGTTGCTTTTGACGTACTTTCGAGGTGACTGAAATAGTTGCGCAAATTCTCAAATGTCGGCGATCGAATTAAAATTAAAGACACAATCTTTAGTGCTGGTTTCAAAGGCAAGGATACGCCCTTATCTATTTTGAAAATCGGCACAGTATTATTTTCTCATCCACTATTTTCCTCCGTCACTGTGTGAAGTACGAATCGAAGCTATGAATCTCAAATTTCCCAATTAGCAAAGGCAATATTTTGTCTTTGTATTTAAGCAATACAAAGTTTTACTTACAATATAGAACAAATTCCCCCCAAAAGATCTACATTTGAAACGACAATACGTATCAACTCATGTTCGAAATAACTTGAAAAAGCCCGAAATATTTTACATGAATATAATTTTTAAGACTTTCTTTAATGACCAATACTAGTGTTACACACCAACAAAAGAAATTTGTGTTTAAGATCAGATAAGAAAGAGTATTTCAAATGTTTTCATGATAGTCATGCTACCTCTTTAAAAAATTTCGGAATATAATCTTGCTCTCCCTACATTCACCTTTTGTTCTTGTAAGATAAGCTTAGTAAATGTCTATAAAAGTATTTTTTTACAAAACCAAAACATCTGCAGAGCAACAACGTTTTCCAATCCCTTCCATATAAAATATACCTACTCACATAAGACATCTCTCGATCGTTAGGGTGGAGATTTTAGGGGTAAAAGATTACAGATCCCATATATTTTTCTTTTGCACTTTAGCATTCGGTAATTTTAAGGAGTAAATACTCATGGCTATCCAAATTTTCTTTTCATTAAAATATCAAAAATAAGAATAATTTATAATGTAATTATAAGAATGCCAACTGCATTACACGGAATATTCTTAGAAATTGTTTCGTGTTGTCTTCACTGCGAGAGAAGAAGCTGCTATCATAGTCCTTACGCTTACTTTTAGACATTTCAGCTCATAACAAAATGAGACCTAGCTGCCAAAATGAGACCTAGCTGCCAATCTAGTATTACGCTGAAATTCATCAAGTTTAAGTAACAACGAGGAAAGTTCATCATAACAATTAGCAAGAAAATATTTATAAAAAGGAATATGCAAACTGCATTATGATGATGTGAAAGTGAAGCCGAGATGCCAGGTCATGAGCAATAATATTGCAGATATTTTCCTTTTTTTTAGACTTGTTGCCAACCAAATCTGCAGAATTTAGGATTTTCTGGCATTCAGCCAATTTTAAGAGCGTGAGGTGTAATGGATTCAATTATTCCCATGAGTATTAAAGTAATGAAGAAAAACTGCCTTAACCCGATTTTGATCTCTGATCGCCAATGTGCACCGTTAACTATTTCGTCACCGCAATTCTTTCTTATATCGATTCACGTTAAATAAAATATCAGGCAGCCTGTTGTATCTACATTTGGTATGCAATTGAAATGTGCTCTGTTTGCGTAAACATCCGGAATTTAATTTGCTTTGGCTTACATGTCTTCTGCGACATTCTTGAAAATTCGACTGACTTGTTACACAAGACAGAATTCGCTAACAAGGATGAACAGCTGCAAATTATTCAGTCAATATGGACAAGTCACGTTCGTCAAATACATTCAATTAATATCGTTTTCTTTTACTGGCTGCTGGAATTCTCAGCATTATTAAACAATGGCCAAATATCCCAGCACAACGTTCTACAGCATCCTAACAAATGGCACGGCTCAACTAAACATATGTCAATTTTATATATATATATTCTCGCAGATATTAGCAGTGCTGACACACATCGGTGAAAATTAATTTAAGTCGCTTATTAAAACTAATTCAAGTAAGATAAAATTCATATCATTAAGAAGCCCAATTATTGTAGAATATTCGAAGATAAAATTATTTTTATCTAATATAAAGAATTTGGTGTTGTATGTGACAAATCTTTTTCGATAAATAAGAGTATTCAAGTTTGATATACTAGCATTTTAAATATATACGGAGAACTAAATAATTATTGAAAAATAAATTAAACCACTTGCAATTATTTCATCAATACCTGACTGGGGTTAAAACGTCTTATTTCAAAATTAGGTGAAATAGTTTCATTTAATGTAATGACACCAATTGAGATTACGTTTTTGAAGTATGAAAATTCTGGCAAATTTTAAATTGAAAAATTATGTACAATATGGATTTTGTTTAGCAACTATTTCATTTTATTTCACATACGGCAGGCAAAATTACTCACTGAAATTATAATAATGATGAAAAGAATCTTTTTTATCGTTTTTAACCATTTTACCCAAGCAAGATAATACAGCTACTAAGACGCGTGGAGGCTACTCAGTATGAGAGAATATGTGATAAAAATGGTTAACGGTAAAGAACAATAAAAGAATAGGACTTAATAAGTCAAAACGCAACGATTGACATTGCAATTAATTTTTTCAAGGTCATGAAAATGAAATCGTACGTGAAACTTGTGAGGTACCTTGTTGCAATAGGACTGAAATCTTCTAATTTTCTGTCCTGGTGCAACAAGGTACAAATATATATATATATATATATATATATATATATATATATATATATATATATATATATATATATATATATATATATATATATGATGTAATGAATGTGCATATACCTGTGTTCCCTCTCACAGGAATATGATTGGCTGGTGTCAGCTATAAATACAGACTGGCGTGGAGGTACGATAGAGTTCAAGTCTACGACGACGCCCATTGGACTACACAATTGGCTATCCTATTAGTCTACGCCTATTGCCTATATCTATCGACTACGACTACGACGAGTACTAGTCGATTACTGCTACCTGCTAGATTGTACTACTCAGTTACAGTAGTCAAAACCACGTAGCTACTTCGATTAAATAAATCCCTTTCTGGGACATATCAATATATATATATATATATATATATATATATATATATATGTATGAAGTTTATTACAATCCTTCGTGAGCTTCCAGTCCTTCGCTATGATTAATAAACATGTCATTTTCGTTTATGAAAGATTTCATCATGATACTTATGTTACACTCAAAGCAGAGTTCAATAGTGTTATAAAAACCTTGGAGTATTTCAGTAAGAAATCTTTAATTATTTCTAAGATACAATGGTTCAGAGCTTAATCTAACAATTGGACATTTTTGCGTCTACAACCGGTATCCTCTCGACCACTCTTCATCGACATTTACTTTTGAGACATCTGCAAACGCATAACAAACGTAGAGAAAGCAATCTATCCTCTTGGATTGAATAAAAGTTTCTATTCAAAATTTCCAGAATGTTACAGAGTACATCAACTTGTATAAGGTCGGAGAGTACAACGGACGGAATTTAAATAGTCTGCCATAAATTAATATTGACCTTTTTTCTGTTTACTGTTTATCTCCACCAATTAAAATATAAAGAAATCGACAAAGAAAGCCTCTCACACCTGAATTTTGTTTTTCTTATCTGCTGAGATCACGTAAAGCACAAATGTCGGATTTGCCTAGAAGTGAAGATCAACGTAAATTAATTCTCGTTAGAAGCTGATGTGGGTACATGAGGTTTCGATCGGTGAAAGATTCTTGTAAGTAACCTACGAAATGATAGTTGTCAGATATAGCCTCGAGTAGGGTTTGAACTCAGGCAACAAAATACTGGTTAAGAAAAATGTATTTTATGGGAGTGAGGAAATATAGCGTAAAATAAGACGTCACGATGAAACAGAAATCGTGAGATCGAATCTCATCGAGAGATTACTGTTGAATTCCGATCTCGACGGTTTGTTGATTTTTGTAGACTGACACTTGCATTAAGGGCAAATAGAAAAGACTAAATGAGAAATACAAGAATTCTCAGTGAAAGAAATTATAATTACAGACAATTGATATAAACATGACTTAGTGGGGAGCCGAATGCTTTTTTAACTTGGGCGAAGAGAGAGAAAGAAACTCTGGCTCACAGAAAAGCCTTGACTTGCCATTTCCCCTCTGTGGAATATGTTCTCACCTGGGACATAGTAGATGAATCTGGATTAATTGAATCTGGAGTCCTATACATGTCTTCTCCAGAAACACAGAAGAATATCCATATTATATGTATGACTCATCTTTTTTGTTTCTCCTTACACTCCGCTCACTGTGAGATATATATGATATATTGTTCTCCGTGTTGTACACACACACACACACACACACACACACACACACAGAGAGAAACACATACATATATATATATATATATATATATATATATATATTATAAAAATTCTTTAACAATAGTAGTAACAATGAGATACTATGTGTTTATTATGAAGTGTAATTGACATCAAAATACCGCATCTTATGAAATCAAAATAACATTACATTTGTTTAATGTGGTCGTAAAATGAGTATGAAAAGCAATTGAGATTAAGATGAATGAAATGTTAATCCAAACTGCATACCAGTTACTTTTACTATGAAAGACAAAGATCCAGATAAATGACAAAATAACTAATGAAATAACATCAGATTGTTTACTCTATCTATTGAAAGTCTTCACAGCCCTCTTTTATTGGTGATTAACATGTTATGATTTCGTTTAAGTCATGACGAAAGAGTTTCTTCAAGTTCAAGATGCCGGTTCATCTAAAAATCTTTCAATACAGTCCAATTTAATAATTAGGTATTCCAAAAGTCTGTCCATTTTGAGGACCAGCGATAGAGTGTTGATTCTAACCGCTATTCCTACAAATATATATGCACATACAGGAAAGGACAGTGTTTGCTTATAAGATAATTAGCATTGTGTCAGTAAAGCCACCAAAAGGGAAATTATCTGCTTCAAGTTTCTGATGCAGCTAACAATACAAGGTAGTTTAATTTATGGCTTGAACCAGAGCGTCTTGCCTTTGAATAAGAAAGAAAATGGGACACGCGGAACGAAAAAGGCGACAGCATCCAACTGTTCTAAAGTGGATAATAATCGTAGATTGTGACTTTCCTTTTTTCCAAAAGTGACACTCAAATGAATAAGACTCGACTAAGTGCCATTTCTCCAAGAGAGAAATGGCAATTCTTGGCATTTTTACACCATCTATTATTACGGTTCACGGAGATAGCGAATAAGCTGAACGAACCCAGAATTGAGTGCACAAATTCACTGTCAAAATACAAGAACGTTTCAATTTTTGCGCTTTTGATTCTGACGGAATTGGTGCGTCCAGAAGCAGTTAATGTCTCAATAACAAATAAATATCTAAATCGCTATATTTCTTGCTATAATGTTGGAGGCTTTTAACTTTCCAATCGCACTTGCTGCTTTGGATGAGTTATGTAATGTTTAGCGGCTCGAAACGAGAAATCGACGATCTGTGTTCGAATTCCAGCCGAGTTTATTACTTTCAATTTCACGCCGATACACTCAGGTGAGATATTAATCCATCTCTTTTCTACGTATCACCTACGATCAAAATAGCATTGTAGAATGGGCTGTCTAGCCGTGGTTTCAAGCCAGTCTAGGAGATGGACACCTCTGAATTCAATATACGCATATATAGACCTGGCATAAAACATTATATACAGCCAGTGACAAGATAAGGGGATTTACAATGACGCTATAATCTCGATTAAGTTGATGTATTATTTTCGCTGTTTTCTTGCCTTGTTACGGATTTGTCTTACGATCTAGCAAATCCTCGCCGTAGATGTCTGCATTAATCCGAATTATAAAAAGATCGTGTAGCGGCACACATGTTGTCCATAAGTAATATAAGTAATATGAAACCAGCAGTACTGGGGAACAATATAGATATTACACACCATATAATACACCATATAGATATTATACGCTCAATTATTTAGAATATACACCATATAGATAGTACACACCATACAATACACCATATAGATATTATACGCACATTTATTTATACTATACACCATATAGATATTACACATCATATAATACACCATATAGATATTATACGCACATTTATTTGTAATATACACCATATAGATATTACACACCATATAATACTCCATATAGATATTATACGCACATTTATTTAGAATATACACCATATAGATATAACATACCATATAATACTTATTTATTTATACTTTTCCAATCGTTGTTTACGACGTGAATCACACGGAATTTCCTCGTGGTATTTGGTATTCACATGGTTTCAACAAGTATTTGATCCTGGTTAGCAATTTTCCACTCTGATATATGTTACACCACCTCCCATGAAAGACTTGTTATACGTTATTTTTTTTTAATATTTATTTGGGCGATTTTTTCTCAACTTAATAAATAGGGAAGCGCTTTAAATATCAGAATCTCTATTGGTAAGTTTTCGCTCGGAGAAATCGATCTGTGGTCAGTGTCCGATTTTACAAAAATGTTACAGAATATGAATTGAGAAAAAAAATTGTAAAATGAGTGACATTAAAGTATGTGCCAATAAATCTAAGAGATCAGAAGGAAAGAAGCGTTGGCAGAAAGTAAAAAGCAAAGACGAATTGCAGTCAAGTGTCAAAGAAAATAATGAAGAGGCCAGCAATTTCAAAGGAAGGAAAATAATATTGAATTAAAAGAGCAAGCCGAAGGGAATTTCTAGATAAAAGGCAAGACATACTCACCAAACTTCACCTTTTGTAAAAAAGAAGAAAAAAAAACAGGAAAGGTTCTCTTTTATTTATTTCTGCGGTGAAGACATTTTTGTTTGAACATAAGATGTTTGATATTTATTTCATCAAAAATCATTCACTTTCCAAGTTTTCTTTTCATGAATCTGAAACTTTTCTATAGAAAATAAATAAAACCCTTTAATTCCATTATCATTCGTATTTTACGATGTCCGTGTATAGAAACCTGTTTATAATTTTACGTAAGGAGTTCAATGTTTAAACTTTGTAGACATTAAATTATATAAAAAATATTCAGCTCGTTCTAGACGTAGGAGTGGCCCTATTAGCATAAATACATATGTATTTATAATTTTCATATGTCAGTAACTTGTTAATGACAGTTCATCTTCAATCATTTCACCCAGATCTACTAATACTGAAGGAAAATGAGAAAACCATGAGGAGAGAAAGGATATTATATGAACAGGATTTAAGAAGACAAACTACGGCGATTGATATTATTTTTATATTTTTAAGATTGTATTTGGCACGAAAACAAGAAGCCAGAAGAGAGAAGTACGAGAAGAAACCACTAACATAGAACATGTTTACACATTATCATTTTCAACAGCAAGATGTGAAAGCAAAGTGCCGATCTACTTATGCTCTTATAGTCCTGATGTCGAGGTAGCAAGGAGAAAAGATCATCAAAAGATTACCATGGAATATTTGTAGAAAAGGCACAGAGAAGCTACGTTACGATCCTGGAAAAGGAACTGAAGCCGAGATGCCAGGTCACGATCAATAACGTTGCAGATTCTTTTATTACGAATATTTAAATACATAGAATAAGCGCACGGCCAGATGTGACAGAAATATTCAATGTCTGGGCAAATAGTAGATTTATAAATATGCAAGATAGACTCTGGCGAGAAACATTGTCTTATACGACACAGTAAACCAGTTTTTTGAGTAGCAGACTAGCAATTGATTCAATATAATCTTTCCACTTCTTGTCAGCGGAAGACCTTAGCACGAGAAGGTGCAATGAGTCAGGCTCCTGGACTGCAACAATGTTCGTTACTTAAGATGTTTTCATTCTCAATTTAACTTCTTCCGAGAGACACTAGAGTAGAACAAATAACGCTGCAGATTTAGGATTTTGTCAAGAATCTTTATATACATTGCAAAATCACCATATCAGATGTGGCAGCAATAGTCGATGCACAGATGAATCTTATAAACCTGCAAGAGAGCTTCCAGCACAGAAATTGTCTAGAATGATCCAGAGAGGTATTTTTCGTTACAGTAAACCTAGCCATTATTTCAATATAGTTGCTCCACTTCATGTCAGTGGAAAATTCTTAGACCGAGAATCTGCAATAAGCTATGAGGATGGAAACTAAAAAAAAGTTCGCTTATATGATTAAATGAGAGAAGATTTTTCCAAAGTTAACAAGCCATTTCTTGCTCCACTTAACAACAGACTGTAGATCATTTTTGAGAACAGATGCCAATTTAAAAGATGTCAATAGAACCTTTCAGACATTAGAACAAACATATCGACTTGGCTGATCAGCATAGATAGCGAGTCGAGAACCGACGACATCGTGAGGCCGTGGATGAATATAAAAGTAGGTCCAAGGATAGAGCCTTGGTGAACAACAGCATTAATGTAAAATGATCTAGAAAAGTGGCCGTTCAAGATAACTTTCATTTCACGATATGATATGAAAGATTGAACTAAATCAATGATTCGACCAAAAAGACCATAGCACTGAAACACTGGAAGACCAGCATACCAAAGCTTGTCGAACGTATCCGAGATATCTAAGGCAATAGTCCGAGATTCACCACACCTGTCTAAATCTTGACAGACTTTTTCAGCAGTAGCCGTTAACATATCGGTAGTTGCCCTGATTTTTTGAGTTTTGTTTTCATCATTCAATTGGTTATTAATCTTCTTGTAAGGAAGAAAGAAATCCGAAGACGTGAAGAGAGAGACAAAGCGTCGATAATGGTAGGTTGGAAGCGTCTTTTCTAAGAATAAACAAAAAGTGGGAGAATAATCTTAATATTTGGTATTCATTAATCCCGAATAACCCAACTTCTGTCTTTACCATTTTACGTATCCCCATCAGGGATTAAGCAAGTTTTATATCAACATTGGATCTGTCAGTGTTGAAATTAAATATCACCTATGTCTGGTGATAGTATCTAGGTAAGAACCCCATGGGATTGTTCATTTACTTTTATTTAGAGAAAGGTCTTTGTCTAGATCTTGAGTCAAGGTATTTAGCAGTCAGTAAAATTGTCCAAAATGTGTAACAGAAATATTGTCCAATTGGTACATTAAGCTTTGAAGCCTTGTGTCTTAGAAATGATTAAAGATATCTTACTGGATTTATCCGAGGATTTTATAACACTATTGGACTATACTTTGAACAATAAGAATGTATTTAGCTCTAAGTTGAAATAATCGTCCCATTTCCTGTTATGACGTCATGATCCAGTTTTCCTCTCTACTGTTCCTCTTTTTAAACTTATTCACCGTTCACTTGATGGTTCTTGAGTGAACTTTGATGATGAAATCCAGAGTATGAATGTTGGTACAATTACTGAAGAGCTGATTGATCTCTTTCGTTTCACCATATCTTAGTATGGAAGACATAGTGAAGCTGACACAAAACGATTTTAACCTGTTCTTTTTCTAGCTTACTAACAAAAAGAGTTTTTCAATGATTTTTTTACAAAAAAATGGTGTTCAATATTGCTAAACGCCACTTATGAAAACCTGGGGAAAAAGAAACTCAATTAGTCTAGTGACTTTTTAGATATTATATATTTTTCGGGATGGAAAAGTATAAATATGAGAGAAAAGACTGAATCCAGGGAGGAGGATTGAGGAAACGATATAAGATGAAGGAATTTCAAGTAGAGAGAAGATCGTGATTAAAGTTGCAGGTAAATGTTCGATTGTTGAGGTTATCAAGGAGGCAAGTTAATGGAAGGGAGTTCCACGGGCAGGAATTGCGAGAAAATAAACTGTTAGACTAGAAGTGGCGGTTGCATTTAGCTATTTCAACAGATGGGACCTAGGTGCCAGTCCAGTACACACACACACACACACACACACACACACACACATATATATATATATATATATATATATATATATATATATATATATATATATATATATATATATATATATATATAATTATTTATTTGAATATTACAACATAAATATGTTATAAAATCACGACAAAAATATCCATTTTGTTTCAACACTTCTGGTGTCTTATCAAGTGATGATATAGAATATAGAATAAATGGTTTTAAAAGTTTCAAATTAATTAACGATCCTTAGCTAGGAGTAAACGCTGTTACATAAGCTAGAATGACCAATCAAAATACAAGTATAGGGTGATTCGAAAAATTTGACAACTAAGCAAGGTTATCATAGATATTAAAAGATTTATAAAATTTGAAATTAAAATTAAAAGTAAAAAATTAAAAATTACCTATTTAGAAATCTAAATCAAATCTCTATTAAGTTTTAAATTGTAGAATTACCGAGGAGAAAAAATATAAAAATGTAAAAATAAAAATAAAAGATATATATGCTATTTAATTTGTATTTTCATTGAAATTATGTTGAAAGGGATGTTCAGAACCCCAGACAGAAATGTATACACTTTAGTTTCATTTCAACATGTTAGTCGCCTCTCACGCGAAATCATTCGAACATACGCAGGTTAAGCGCTCAGACGTATTTAGATATATACACACACATACAAAATATCTACACCACACGTACGCAAATGCACTTTCCTTACGCATAGACATCAATACACACAGGCACATACATCTACATTCATTATGATCTAGACGGTCAGATTTCATAGCTAAAAGTGAATATATTCGTGGCTTAATATGTTATTAAACGAATTTTAACTTGTAAAATAACTAATCCGGTCAAATATATATAGATAAAATTTAAACAAATAAATATATATAATATATATATATATATATATATATATATATACATTTTTAAATCATATAGTTTTCGACACATTACAGACAAAAGTAAATAACCACCTCCATATATAATTGTACATTCACACATACGCATACAAATCAACACATGCATCCGCATATACATATATACGCATAGGTACGCATATACAGACATACGCACATAAACATACATATAGATAAACACATATAAATATATCAACCCATACGTCAACGCAGAAAAGTAAATAAAGCAAGTAAAGAAATATATACATAAAGATGCAACTATATACAAATACATACATACATACACATACACATACATATCTAGATGTACATACATACGCACGCATACATATATGCATATAAACTAAATATATACACAGACATTTACAAGTACATGTATATACATGAAAAATCAAACAAACGTAAATTAAAACGATATAAATATAAAAATGCATATACACATCAGCTCGTACATATATATACACACATACATACGCAACTACACATATATATACACACATACATACATATATATACACATATACCCACACACATACATACACATATACATACACATACATATATACATACACACATACATATATACATATACACATACATACATATATATATACGTACATACATACATACATATATACATATATACACTTACACACATACATATACAAACACATATACATATATACATAAACATGTAGACACATACACAAAAAAGGGAAAGGAATAAGTATACATAGACCAACTTATATTCTAATAATATTCCAACAATATTATGATAAAATATATTAAAAGTTTATCATAATTTAAGAAAAGAACAACGGTCTATAAGCAATTAAAGGTTCCTTATCAACAAAAGTAGATTTTAGTTTGTATCTATGATACACTCCAAGACACTAAAGCATACATACAAATAAGCATACAACGACACACAAACATACATCCATATATACACAAATATCTAATCATATATAAATACCCATATCAACACATCCAGATATACAGTACACCAACAGTCGAGCGCATACATATAAATACCCATACACAGATATATATGTACACCCATATACATACACACATACATATACATATACACATTTAAATATACACAGATATACATATATATGCATATATAAACATATACATACACATATATACATACATACTACATATACACACACATATGCACATTCACACATACATATACATACATATGCACATGTATACACATATCTACACACACACAAGTACACATATATATCTCTATATACCCAAACATATACTTACACATTTAGTGGTAGACACTTACCAGAATTCACTCCGTATATACCAATCCTAAACTTGTATATATATATATATATATATATATAAATATATATATATATATATATATATATATATATATATATATATATATAGATAGATAGATAGATAGATAGATAGATAGACAGATAGATAGATAGATGTGTATAGACTGGGATATATAGATAGATAGATAGATAGATAGATAGATAGATAGATAGATAGATAGATAGATATCTTCTGTGCACGGATCTGTGCAAGGGAGAATATTGATAGCCATTGAAGAGGTCACTAAGAAAAGTGGGTAAAATACACGACTCGCACTAGAAGAGCCTAATAGATTCTCCGAAGCAGGTATCGATTCAAATCTTAAATCATGGAACTATTCTGTTCATTTAGATCGGCTGCTGTATGCAACGATTATTAAATATGTTATAATAAGAACAGAAATAACCTTTGACCAATTTTCTTACCACTAATCATAAGGGAAGTCAGTATTTTCTGGATCAGATTTCATTTTAGTGGCAGTTCCCATAAATACTCAAAAGACCTATAACAGTTATTGGCTTTGAGAAATGTTCTTTTCTGAAACAGTATTTGCTGAGAAAGATTTTACAAATTTCAACCGACGGTATCACCAGATGTTTGGTTAATGAATGCTGAATAATTGCAATGAATGCTAATATTACCATTAACACTTATTGCTTGCAGTGTTAAATCAGTTGTAATTAGACAATAACAGGAATCGATTTTATTACTGCTACTCATACAGCGATTGAATAAGAAATAGACTTTGTTTGCAAATAGATGTAGAATCTTGCTGTTTTCGTACACATTTTTACACGCTTTGAATTCTTCTACCGTTACATTGATTTTAATTAACGTAGAAAAGGCCCCTTCTGCGTAAATGAATGAAGCCAGATATATTTATCTGTCAATATCTACGACGTTAATGTTATATTTAGATATTTTCTCTGATCTCATATAGTTTTAGTAATAGTTTTCGACCTCAAAATTAACCCATAATATCTATTAGGAGGTTATCTAATCAAACTGAAATATCTAAAGATCTAATCAATATATCTGAAAAAAGGATATTTCACAATATTCACTGGAAGATGGTTTAAATATGTGTAGTGTTCTATATGTATTTCATATGAAATATCTTGCATCTCCATGAGTCGAATATGATACCTGGAGAAGAATTTTGAATAAATGATAGAATATATTTCAAACGAACTTGTTTGAACATGGGATCTCATAACTCAATATGTACAAGCAATTAAATCACGTTTTCTTATAGATATATAGTAATTGTCAATTGCACGCCTCAATGCAATCTTCTGACCAACGTGCTTCTGCTTTTAACGTGCTCGCTATATAGATCACTGTGGGAGTAAGTGAAAGAAGGAAACCAGCTCTTCCTCAGTCTTTTAGTTTCGGGTTAATGCTTAGGGCTATTTATGCGGGTGAGTTCGAAATTGATTTATTTACTATTTAATCAATAATGCATCATTTCTTTCATATTTTGTATATTTGTTTTTGTTCAGATTTTGGTCTTTGGTATGTCGAACTTTAGGTCATGTTTGGTTATTTCTCCTTTTTGATCAGTACATGATCGTAGGTACCGGAATAGAATTTTGTTTCGTGTCTGCATCTGGGAATGAAGTCTTGCCTTTTTTAAAAAGTTAATCTTGTTCTGAAAATGTAATTAACACTATTTATGATCTCTGTAATATTTACATCATTTTTAGGAGTTATAAGCCATTATTCTATGTCTAATTATCCCTACTATTTCAATATGTTATGGTATCTGTGTGTGGGTAGCCATATTCATGCTTTTATCTCACACCTGCCAAAACACCATCTCTGACTGGGTGATAGACGATGACGGATGTTGTTGTGGTTAAATGAGCAAGAATACAACTGTAGAGCAGGTCCTGGACGGTCGTATAATGCGGACACTCGTTAAGATCGTCGCATTATAAGGAGAGCAATGGCAAGCAACACGACGTCCAGAGAAACAGATAAGATCAAGTATGCCTCGTGTTAAATTTTCATTCATGTCAGAAAAGCATCAAACCTGTTTTCACTTTTATCGTAAAAGCATGAAATGGGGAGATGAAACAATAATTTCGTCCTGTTTAGTAATAAGAAAATCTAACAATGAAAATTGCCATGATTATTTAGGAATGATAAAGAAACAGGAAAATCTAATGATTAAGAAACACTGGATGTCATTAGGAACAACGGAAAG